>WOGZ01000599.1:0-12868 GCA_009733775.1 Alectoria sarmentosa
ATTTCCACTTATTTGCATCGAATTTTGGAAATCATTTATCGAGTTTTTGAATACCTCGATAACAAGCATTTCGAAGAATTGGATTCTTTTTTTTTATTAGTAACAAACAAAAAAGAGAAAGAAAAAAAGAAAAAGAAAAAAAGAAAAAGAAAAAGAAAAAGGTTTTTGAAAAAAAAAATAGAAAAAAAGAAAAAAACATACGAGGTTTGAATCGTTATATTTGTTTGTGAGTTTCGTTCGAACCTGATATACGTATGGAAATACGTATTCGATTGTCGGATATTTTGATCCTTGAAGAATAATCGAAGGTTTTGTGAAAATCTGAAAGATTTCGAATGTTTGTCGTATATAAACGATTTCTTCGTTTGTGAAACGAAATCGTTTTTTATCGGTGATGTTTTTTGATATTCCGATTGTCGTTTTAATTGTAGGTCAATTGTTGAGAAATTCTTTGAGTAAATCGTGAGTTGAATTTTAACGAACGTCTTTATCTAAAATTCAATTAATAAAAAATGAGATAAAATAAATAAAAAAATTAACCGATTTTTAACGGATGTGAATCTTTGATATGATGAACGTCGATTTGTTGTTTCAACGCACGTCGATTTTTTGGTTGATATTTGAATATCGTAGTGAGAAGTCGAATTTTTCGAAATGAATGTAATGCTAAAAAAGAATTATTGTTAAAAATTTAAAAAATTTAAAGAAAAAAAACTTATATCGTGATATTTGTTCATCTTTTGCGTCTAAATCGGCTGATTGACGATTGATATAATTCGAAATGATTTGATTGTCTTTGTTTTTTGGAAGTAGTCAATTTAGTACATCACCCACAACGTTATTAAACGTGTGGGTTACGCATTCGATAGTGTAAATATCTTCGTGATATTGACGTTTGTAGTCGATTCGAAAGGATTTTGCAAGAGATAAATTTGCAGTCGCTTTATTCGTTGTGAAATTGTCAAGGAATAAGACCTGGATCATATATTCATGGTGTGTGTGTAAGATGTAATGAAGAATCTATGTGTCTGCAAGGCAGATATGTGCGATGCCAAGCCACGCTAGTAAAAGCCTTGGCGTACCGTGACAACATGCCCACAAAAAACAAAAAAATGCCATGTCCTCATGGCTGATTCTCGGACAGGTACATAGAACATGCGCCGTCCATGTGTTCATACACCTATCCTTGACCTGTAGCCTTCATATCCTCCGCGTGACGAATGTATCCGAGCGGAGATCCGAGCGGAGAGCCGAAAGTGAGAAAAAAGGCGAATAAGGAGGCGAGATATAGAGCGCTGCTTAGGCAAGAGGAAGGTTCTCTGCAAATTTGTATGACGGTCTGGTGTGAGATCGTAGAGAGCAGACCTGTCTTGACAGGGTCATTGATGTCAATAATGACGTTCTCCGTGACGTTCTCCGTGACGTTCTTCGTGAAATCCTCCGTGATGTTCTCCGCAGAATTCTCCGCAATGGCCTGCTGTAGTGGCTGATGCGCCTGTTTTTGCTCCGATTGCTGTGCGAGCTGTGCGAAGTCTGGCATCATGTTTGACTCTTTTTGCTGTGGTGGCAGTGGGCCAAAGCGTTGTTCGAATGCCTCATCAAGCACGTGTTGAATGAGGAGGGTAAGAGAGCTGACTTGTTGTTCTGAGAAGCCGGGAAATGAGATTTGATTGGAGGTCATGATGTAGGTGTCAAATGGCCTATTGAAAGGATTGACGATGATGTCTGCGTAGCGGAAGCGCGGGGGCTGACTGTCGGTATACAATTGATACGGGTTGAACAGCGGTATAGACGACTCGGAAGAGGACCTGGGTTAGGTGTTGCTACCAATTGTCAAGGAATAAGACCTGGATCATATATTCATGGTGTGTGTGTAAGATGTAATGAAGAATCTATGTGTCTGCAAGGCAGATATGTGCGATGCCAAGCCACGCTAGTAAAAGCCTTGGCGTACCGTGACAGAAATTAAAAAAAAACATAAATAGAATTTAAAAAAAAGAACGAAAAATCAAAAAAATGATAAAAAAAAAGAAAAAAAAAAACATACGATTGTATCTTGTCTTCGACTTCATAAGATCTCAGAACATGGTTTAAAATCTTTTGCAAATATTCGGCGTTGTGAGGTTCTTCGAGTGGTTTCATATCAATAAGTTTAGAAATTAATTTTCAGTCTTTATTGATATAATGAATCGTAATAGTCATATATTCGATTTGATTGTCGGCTTTTCAACAGTCGAATGTGAGAGAGAATTTCGATTTGTATTTTGTGAAAACATCGTGTAATTTCGATTTGATGAGTTGAAAATTTCGAATAAAAAGAATCGATAATTCTTTTCGAAGAGTTTCGTAATAAATCGCAGGTGCATCATTATTGAAAATGTTCGTCATTTGCATTAAAAAATATATAAAAAACATAAAAACTTATTTTCGATAATATCGAATTATGTTTTGAAAGAATTTCGAACGTAGAGCTTTGAAAGATATATTGTTTTTAAGAAAAAAATGTAATACTTTTTTCTTGAAACCTGAATCGGTAAATAATTCATTTAGAGCATTTTCAGAGGGTCGTTTTGTTAATCGATCGTGTTGAGTGAATTGATTTAACGAGGATTGCGATTGACTCGATTTAGAAATTATTTTTTTAAAATCAAAAAACGATTGTATGAAGAAAGAAAAATATATGCGAAAATACCTTATAATTGAGACCCTTTTGGAAGTTCTTTTTTGATTGAAATTGTAGAATGATTGTGTCGATAATGAACGAAATAGTTATTATACGATTTGAGATCGATTTTTTCGATTTTTTTATATCGACATCGCGTGTATCGAATTTCTTTTTATAAATAATTAATAAATCATAAAATAATGAATAACATAATATAAATATCTGACGAGCATTTCCTTCTTTAAAAGAAAGAAGATTTTGTGTGAAAAATTTCTTTTTGAAAAGATATTCTTGTTTTTCGAGTAACGGTAATTGAAAATCGATTTTATACTTTGAAGAGGTCATTATATTGACGAAAATGATATGAATTATGATTTTAGAAGTTGATTATATATATAGTCAAAATCTGGGGCGAAAATAACGACTTTGAAAATTGGTTAAAAATATGTAAGAAACAAAAAGAAAATGGGCGAGAAAGATTCTCAAATAGTCGTTCCATTAATTCGAAGATCATTATATCATATAAGTTAAAAATAGAACTTTTTCAATATCGATTATTTTATTCAATTTTGATAGAAAATATAATTTAAACGAAGATTTTCGCTATATTTCTCGAATTATTAACTTAACTTTTACATTTCTTAATTAAAAATGTCGTTTTTTAGAAGAAAACCTCTAAATATATATGAAAACATATACTTTTTTATATTTTTGTTATAATATCATCTATTCTCTATTAGAATTTTTAATTACTTTTTTCTAAAAATAGTACATTATAATCATATAAGCGATTTTTAGAGAAAATTTCTAAAAATAGTAACAAAAATTCAGAAAATTCGAATAATTCAGAATAAGTACTCATATTCATATTCATGAATATGAATACGACTTAAATATTCTATTCAGAGTATGAATATCAGAAAAATATTCTGAATTTCATGAATTTTACTACAGAGACTGGCGGAAAAAATCCCGCGCTTATTAGCGCGTTAACAGGTCAGGCTAGCGCCAATGGCTGAGACGGGTAAAAATTCTCCTGATCAGTGATCAGAAAACTTCAAGATCTCTTCAGAAGGCGGCATCCGATTGAAATGGAGTTCGCAGGGGCGCTAGCTCCTCGCTCTTGACTTCTCTGACTGAATGAACCTTTGAGACTGGTCAGGAAGTGTCTTTGGGGGCGCAAAGCTGCAGCTCAACGCAATGTCTTAGTGACTCAAGGTCAGAGTCAAGCCCATACCTTGAGCTTCATCAGCTTGTAGTACTCAGGATTGCAACCCGAAAGGATAGAGTTCAATTCCCGATTTCCGGCGTTGGAGACTGAAGAATCGGAGTCAACGCAGACTTGCTCAACCATTCATCGCATTGGACAGGGACAGCGTAGGTCATGATATGTTTCATATGAGAGATGGTAAGAATGGCTTTGTCTCTCGAAATGTACCTAGACTTGACCGAAGATAGCGGATCTCTGCAGAAGGCTCTTGGAGTGACCTGCACTCACAATCTGGATTATGCCAAGGATCTACGACCTCTCAAAATTCATTGTTATGTTGTATCGGTAAGGAAAATCTACGAAATTAAGATACACAATGCTCACTCCGATCGAATATCTGGCAGGATCAACATGATTGGTAGCACATGAGCCCATCTTTTCTGAGACTCCGCTGGCCGAAGGATCTCTTGGCAGTCCCAAAGAGATGCTTTCAGGGCGCGCATTTGCATCTTTGCTTTTGCCACTAGTTTCCGGGTGGATCATATGCAAGATATCATCACATACCGCTAGTGATAGGGAGATCGGCCACTACGGACGTCATTGACGGGGTGTTGCTGTCGCAGAAATCAGCGCCATGGAAGTCGTGAGACTTTCCCCTGAGAACAACGACTAGGCACGTTTCAATCGAGTTGGCAGCTTGCATAGTGACGAGAGAGAGAAGGAGACGGAAATCAAAATCAAACAAAGCAAACAAAGCAAAAAAAGCGAAAAAGCGAAAAAGAGTCACGCCGATCCATGTAATCTTATCGAAGAATGGAGCAGCACGAGTGAATAAGAAAACGTTCCTCATCCTCCTAATATGTACTGGTAAGCTCTGAGGCTTTGAGAGGCACGAGAAGAAGCGAGCCAATCATTGAAAATCATGACCAGGACCCACACTCGTTGAGCTTGACGA
Organism: Alectoria sarmentosa; assembly: GCA_009733775.1. NCBI lineage: Eukaryota > Fungi > Ascomycota > Lecanoromycetes > Lecanorales > Parmeliaceae > Alectoria > Alectoria sarmentosa. The sequence goes on from WOGZ01000599.1 coordinate 4,831, forward strand.
TCCCTAGGCCCGAATAAGCAACCCAACAAGTCCGATATTATGAGATACGCCATTTCCTTGCTCGATTACAAATTTTGACGCCTGATACGTGTGCCTGTTAAACGGCAGAAAAGATGCAGCATACCAGACAACACCTGACATTATTGGGCTCTTACAACGTATGATCTGTTCAGCTTCCCCCCGGTTTAATACATACATTCAATCTCATGCAAACCCTGAAACCACGTTGGAAGCTCTTATATCCCTTCTCTGAGTACCTCATACTATTGAGCAGACTCTCATCTCCGATCCATCATGGGAAAGCCTGAGAATGCTCAGACGCAGTCTTCCTCGAGCGATATTCTCAGAGCAACAAATTTGCCACCCATCAAAGCTCCCAAACACAATCCTCTTCAACAGTGTAAACACGATCTGTTCAGTCAAAGTAATGATGCTGAGTCGGAAGACTCTGCCTGTGAAGGCTGGTCACCAAGGAAACAACGCGCTCTCAATAGGATAATCGACTGGAAACTATTGCCCATACTCTGTCTCATCTACCTCATGGCATTCCTGGACCGGTAGGGACTGGATGATCAAGTCTAGTGGTGGAAACGATGCTGATTGATTCCTCTCCGCTATCCAGGATCAATATCGGTAATGCCGTCATTTACGGTCTCTCGAATGATCTGAATCTTGTCGGAACCCAGTATAGTACTGCACTTACAGCCTTCTTCGTCCCCTACATCATCTTTGAGATACCATCAAATATTATCTTGCGTCGATTGAAGCCCCACGTCTGGTGTCAGTCTTGTCATAATCAAGACCGCGACCCCTTTCTGACCTCTTTGTTCAAATAGTGCCATTATGTATGTTCTTCTTTGGCCTTGTGATGACTCTGCGGGGACTAGTGCGTGGGTACGGTGGCTTGATTACTACACGTTTCTTCCTTGGACTCACGGAATCCGGAGCCTTCCCTGGGTGTGAGTAATGAAAAGGCGACAGCGCTCGTTTCAATACGTCGGCTAACTCGTACCTCACTACAGGTTTCTGCTTGATCAGATGTGGTACAAACGAACAGAGGCTCAGAAAGGACTTACTCTCTTCCTCACATCCACACATTTCGCAGGCGCGTTTGGTGGTTTGCTCGCTACAGCCATTGGCAAAATGAACAATATAAGAGGCTACCATGCTTGGCGGTGGATCTTTATCCTCGAAGGTATCCTTACCTGCATTATCGCGCTCGGAGCGTACTTCGTCATGCCTGACTTCCCCGAACATTCTTCCTAGCTCAGTGCAGACGAACTTGCTTTCATCGAAGCAAGGCTTGCCTCCGAACAAGACGCAACACCAGACAACTCTCCAACCAGGCTCTCCTCCGTCCTTAATGTTCTAAGAGACTGTTGAAATATTCAGATTGGATGGATAAATTATTCAAGATGTCTCTGGGACCAGTAGTATATACAGTAACGAAATTAGGTGTTTCGGAACACGAGGTGACTGGGATGACTTGGGGGCCAAATTTTGATAGAGACCCCAAAGTCCTCCTGGGTGGCCTCATATACTTCGCCCTAATAGTACCAGCTTACGGTAATTGACACCCCTGTCTACACCCAATCCGTCATCCAACGCCGCTGATCGCCTTTCTAGGCTTCGCATACTTTGCCCCCACCGTGATCCAAACCTATCACTATACTCCCCTTCAAACCCAACTGCACTCCGTGCCACCCTACGTCGTCGCCTTCTCCTTTGCACTCCTCACTGCCTCCCTCTCCGACGCCGTAGCCCACCGTTTCCTCTTCGCCTTCCTTCCCACCCTACTCGCCCTCGCCGGCACCGCCATCCTCTTCACAACACACCATGACACGCCCACAGATTACGCCGCCCTCTTTCCTGTCGCCAAGGGCACCTATAGCGCCATGCCCCTCGTCATCTGCTGGATAGCAATGAAAATACGGGGACACATGCAGAGAAGTGTCGGTATTGGGTGGGTGATAGGCTTTGGAAACTGTGGAGGGATTGTGGCGACTTTCACCTTTTTGGCGCGCGATGCTCCCGCGTACAGAACGGGTTATGCACTGTTGTTGGGCTTCTTGACTTTGGCGGCTATGACTCAAGCGGGTCTCGCTGGTCTGGTATGGTTGGGGAAGAGGCAGAAATGGAGCAGTGTCGAAGTGAACGGGGATGGTGGCAGTGACGAAAAGGACAGCTGGAGAGCGATGTTATGAATATGATGTAACGGGTCTGAAAGGCTCCAGCATTGTTAGAGGAGGAAATTTTGGCCACTTCATTGAACTTTAATCCTGCAGACTATAATTTCATACAAGATAGGAAAGACCCTCAGTAGCAGTAGACCTAGTATCACACAACGAGATCAGCCAGCAAGCAGCGACTTACCAACCGTAACTTCATGTCTCTCTGTCATCCGATCGCGCTTTCGCGCAATTTTTGATCTTTACATAATCGGTAGAGAGAGAGAGCCCTCATCTCCTACAGAAATACCGGCACAGCACACGTTGATCCTCATTTCTCCCTCTTCCATAACCGGCATATATGCGCCCTCGGTCCCCCCGCGGCCGTTCCTCTTTCCCTAGGATGTTGATACTGCCTTTGAAACACCCTGCGTTGCGTGTGGGCGGTTTTGCAACCATCGGGTGAAAACAGTGTGCCGAGCCTGCCTCCTTCATCCTTAGTCTCGGGCACCGATGACAATTAGCATCAGCCGACCACTTTCTTGCACCTTCAAGCCATGCAAAATCGACTTCGATTCAACCCCAGCTACAATTGCTCACCGAGAAATTTCCCCTTCGGATCCGACGAGACACGTCATGGCAAACCCCCCATCAGGAAGGACCAGCCAAGCACCATTCTTTTCCACCCTGGGTCGCCCTGCCTCTCGAACTGAAATCGCAAATCCTAATCCAACTTCTCCGACCACGACAGCGACCCCAAGTCGCGCGCCCACACTTCATGGTCCTACGTCGTACTCACAAAAGCCTCCGCTGTATTACCCCTGACCCATGGAGGGTGACATTTCCAACGCCAGAGCACTTTCTCGCCGCCAAACGCCAATATCCGTATCTCTCCCCGCATGAATGCACGCCCTCCGGATTCACGAGTCTTTCTCGACCCATATTACGACTGCGTTAGGCTTATCAGTCACCGCAGATTTCGCAATTGCAAGATCGCCTATTCCAGAGATGAGGTACCGCGGGACTTGCTTGGGGCTAAGCATGCTCGAGATGGGATGTGCGACTGTTTCTGGGACGACCGGATGGATCGGATGAAGCACCCTTGTGCGTTTCGTTGTTGTGTTTGTCTTGGTTCTCATCTTGATTGTGAAGGTTACGATTCCGGGAGCGATTGATGCGTCAGGCGGGTGGGTTCTTCGGGATCCATTCCGTACAGCATGCTCAACCTCCAATCGAGAATCACCCTCAACTTATACGATGATCACCTTCCTCCACTCCCACTTCACCCTCTTCATCTCGTCCAAAAATTGTACATTCAGATCATCCGCTTCCGGGTAAGCGGGTACAGAAATTGGGAAGAAGCCCACACGTCTCCACTTACCTGCCTCACCCGTAGATTCGAGGATCAAAATACTGGCGCCAGGCAAGTACACATCTGTTCCGTGGCCCGTCGATGACAACAGCCGTGATGTCTGCATCAAACGCAAAACAGCGAATTTCTGTCCCCGATGTGGCCGATGCTGTTGCTCAAACTCGTCTTGCGAGGTATGAATTTGCAATTCTCGCGTTACTCGCTCCCTGAGCACTGGGAGGGCCGTAGATCGGCCGCTCGAAGTCTCGATCTTTGGGTCGTCAATGTAGCGGAATGGCGCTTCGATAACAATTTCTGCATGCGCAATCTCTCCAAATTTGTTTTTGTTCAATGGTGTAGTTCGCATATGTAGTATCTGCGCGGTTTCCTCTACCGTAACAAACGGCCAAAACTGTTCGTCTTCCAAATGGTTGTCGACTCTACCGCCAATAACGCTCGCCCAGCTCCAGCTCGGTAGATGATCATCTCGCTCTTTCTGACCGGCTTTGATGGCTCTGAAATTCCTTTTCGGCACGGCGCTGCGCGTCCAACACATTCCCCTTATAGTATCATTCTTCCATAATCCAGCGCAGTATTCATCGCGGAGCAAGTTTTGAAAAGCGCTCGCTAAGCCGGAGAGGGCGGGGAGGATGTCGCTTTGCCTGGTCAGACTGCGACCTGTATAGTCCATGACAATGGCGAACCAGCGACTGTACATTGCATCGTGACTAAGCCACCAAGACTCCGGCACCGCTGTCCATTTAGTTGGCATTTTCTTCAGCGAGAGGCGAGTTAAGGCTTGTTTCATTTTCTCCCATGCGCTGAAATTATTGGCCATGATTGTCTGCACAAAAAACTTATCTCGGTGGCGCTCTCCTGGTAATACTGGCCTTCCGCATTCCCCAACTTTGCATTCTAAGCACTCCCAGATCATTTGCTGCGTACCATATGAGAGCGTGCGCGGCGCAAGAAGTGATTCTTGCAAGGTCCAGCCTCGTGTATTCAATGGCTCGTTCTTCATCGTTGTATCCCAGAATTCGGAACTAGAGCGCAGGAAGACGGTATGAGATTCCATTCGGTCTAAAGATCTCCATTCCAACCTGCATGCTCCTGGCGAGATTGGTCGAGCCTTAAACATGCCGTAGTCAGTGCTGGTTGAGTTTGTTGCTGCAATAGTGATGGTCGCCCCACCGTAAACCTCCTTCATGCGTTCTGCTTCAGCTGCCCAGTCCTCCGCAGAGTCTTGCATTATGGACAAAGCATCAATCCACAGAAACTGTAAGCCCATGGCTCGAGTAACTGTAACGGCGTCTCGCAGCGTCTTCGGATATCTGTATAAGGGAACCTCTCCGCGGAGAAAGCTATTGGACGTCTCCTTGTTCAGTACAAAGGTTGAATTCCCGCCCCAGCAGTAGCTCAATGCGGCCCATGAGCCTAATTGCCCATTCGTGACTATCAATCTAGGATTACGCGGGGCATCACCAACATCCATGACACGTGTAGGAAGTGGACGCTTCTGAGAAAGCATGCGGGTGCATTTCTGATGATTTGTGAGACATTCCTGGTGCCATGTCATTGCGACCTTCAGGCTCGCTTCAGAGGCTGGATCGCTCTGTACCGCCCGTGCCAGCATGGTCTCAAATCCAGTAGGAGCACGTCCTGGCTCGACGAAAACGTCGAAAGTTGCCAGGTTGGTTATGGCACCTCTCGGCATTTGCTGCACAGCAGTCAAGTAGGGCATCCCTTCCGCCTCTAGACTCCAACTGCTGAGACCCAACGTAATTTGCTCGCCAAATTGGCCTGTTGGTAGCGGCGATCTACGTGCATGGATATCCGCTGTCAGCAATTTTGCGCATTGCTGCCATATGCTCGTGCAAAACGAGCAGCCTTGTTGTGCGCTGGTGGAGAGGGATTGCAGGTTGTGGTAGTGCTTGTAGAAACCTGGAAAGCCTTCGTAGTTGGAGAAGCCGCCTGCGGTGGATTCGATTGGCTTGGATTCGCGAACCCTCGAGCGTGCTAGATCATATAATGCCCGAATGTCGAAGCCTGCACAGACATGGCATAAGTGATCGGTGGTCATAGCCAGCCAAATCAGGGAGACATCATTCATTATTAGTGAAAATCTAGAAGCAGATAAAGAGTGCCATAGACCTGCAGGTCGTACAGATCAGTATACCCAGGAACAGAAGAGAAAATCTCAATAGGAAATGTTTTCGACTTTTCGTGTCGGCTTCGCCTCCACAAACGCGGATTCTTGATTAGGGCTAGGCCCGGCAGCCCTAACCCTAGTATGCTAATGCACATCCATTGGGTTCGTCAACGATGTGGTCGTTGGTCAAAGAATTGGTCAAAGTATTGGTCAAAGAGATGAGCACCGAGACCCAAGACGCTTTTGGCGAGGCATACGACAGTATACGTTCGCATACGGCGATGATGGCCGGAAAGACAAGATATTTTCCAACCGCGCTTCTCGCTGATGGGTGCATGTCATGCCGACATCGATGTTTGAAATCTTGAGATATGACCTTGTGCATTGGCATTCCTTCAAGAAAGCCGAAAGTATTTTCCGAGAAATGAAGCAGATCGTGCGACTTTTGAGGACGACGGCTTTACACATCACAAGTCGGATTGAGGAGGATGATGACGAGGACAAAGATGTACCGCCGACGCTCTGGAAATAAAGCATCAAAAAGCAGTTAAGACAGGAGCAGGCAGTGGGCGAGCGGTGGAAGCGCTGTGAAGGTGCGGCGCAATTTCTCAAGATCGGTGTGGAGATTGACGCTGGGTATGCTGCTGTATATGAGAAAATGGCGGAGTGGCAGAAAATTCTGTGCTCATCTTCAGGTGACCTGGCCTCTACACCAGAGTAGATATTAGATGATTACTGGAGTGTGAGAAGACTGAGGACAACGCAGGCCTTGGTTTGGGAGAATAGAGAACAATTCAGGATGCGGTATTTTGCGTCTCACTCTCTGAGTCTGCTCTAAGATCATGGGTACGATTGAGATCTAGAGCCAGGTGATCAAACATGAACAATGGTCATTCATTTTAGATAGGGGTCATTGTCTTCTATTCATTGGTACACCAACCTATTATTGTCTTTGTTTTTCTCGAAAATAGATTTCATTGTCCGAAAACAATTTATTGTGCGCGTTTCATCGCTGGTTATTAATACGGAAGTCACCAAACAGTATCATTCTCGCTTTTCTTTCAAAGGTTCACTCCGACCCTACCGTAAACACGCTCATGGACATGGCAAATATTGACCGAGTACCTAGAGAGATCTACGGCCTCAATCAGCGCACTCCCAAGGCCCCTGAACGTGCGATGTTTAAGCCCGTAGCCTCCTACGATCAAATGTTCGCATTCCTAATCAAATTCCGGAGCATGCTTGCAGCACCCACTGTCGACAGCATGAACTACATCTTTGCCAATCAAGAGCCCCTCCACGAGGTCCAAACCTTCATGAAACGTCTCTCCGAAGGCTCAATTATGGCCGCACGAGCATGCAACGAAGCCCAAAGGCGCTCTGAAAACGTTGCACGCAAGTTCCAGCAAGCCTGGGACCTCGTCGACGTCAAAGCCGACGCAATTGCAACGCAGTCAAGGTACGTCATTACAATCTCGCAAGAAATGGGAGAAATATGGCGCACTCACAACAGTCCACCCAACAAGCATTGGAGGATGCTTTGTCTTTCCCTCGCATTCGAGCTCAAAGAAGCCATCCAAACCCGTCAACAGATGCGTTGGGATTTGCAAGATGCCGAGAAGAGAGCAGAGCGATGGGAAGGTCGGTATATTCGGGCGGTCGAGAAATGGCGGAGCACGTATCAAGATGCCATGCAATTGCAGGGGGCGTTCACAGCAATGCGCACGGAATTCTTGGCTGGGCAGTCGCTGGCGAAGGTGTTTGTGCGGCAAATGCGAGAAGTCAGAGATCAGATCAATGATGCCGCGGAAAGAGACAGAGTGCGGAGGATCAATCAGGCTCTGAGTCTGGAAGAAGAGAGGGAAACTGAGGAGTACGGTGCCATGTCTCGGTTCAAGAAGCGATCTAGAGGCCGTTGAGGTTGCAGCGTTACAAGGTATGCCCCCCTTTTTTTTCTCCTCTGCACTCTCACTTGGCAAGCAAATGAATAAATGATGTCGTTCTCTTGCCTATCAGAACGTATTGTCATTCAAAATCTGGCACAAGGTGTAGTCTCAATCTCATAGATCTAGGGCGCAAAGAAGTTTGCGGACAGGCTTTTTTTGAATGAAATGGGCCATTGCATACCGCTTAGCACGCATCATTCTCAGCTACTCAGTCCCACCTCGACCAGTCCATCAAAGGTACCAGACACTGTCACAAAGTCCTGCCCTTAAGCAAAGAACAGTTCTTGACATTAAAAACTTGCCGATGCGGAGGTCGATATTCGGGTTCCCAGCCATGTTTCAGCTTATGACCTATGCGCGCGTCGGCTATATTTAGCGTTTTCAAAACCAGTTGGAATGTCTTGGCATTTTCAAAAAAAACACA
>WOGZ01000087.1:0-115104 GCA_009733775.1 Alectoria sarmentosa
ATAAAATTAATAAAATTAATAAAATTAATAAAATTAATAAAATTAATAAAATTAATAAAATTAATAAAATTAATAAAATTAATAAAATTAATAAAATTAAAATTAAAATTAATTTTAATTTTAATTTAATTAGAGTTTAATGCAAGGTAATTTTTATAAAGCATTTTATAAATCGAAAGAAATTGCATTTGCAAAATTGTTAATATTAATACGTCGATATTATCTTACATTTCTTCTTAATATCAAAATTAATGAATTTGTAAAAGTTGTTTTTTTAAATATAAAAATGTCTCATTTGTAATATAAGAAGATAATTATTAAAATTCGTTAAAGTTATAAAAATTAAAAAACGATAATGTTTGAAATTATAATTAATTTTATTTTTTAATGATTTAATACGATTAAGATTAATGAAATAATTAATTTTTTTGCGTTTTATATATATAAAGAGCTTAAAAAAAAACTGTTAATTGAATTTAAATTTAATTAATTTAAAACGATGTTTAAATTTGTTATTCTCGCGGTGAATTTTGAAAATGTGCGCGGAAATGATTTATCGTTTTTTAAATGTAAATGTTTATTGTTAAAGTTTTTGATAATTAATTCATTGTGTTCGTTTAAATGCGTTTATTTAAATTATTATATTGTAGCGACTCAATAAGCTTTACGAAAAAGATCTTTAAAATTCACGTTTCGTTAAATATAGTCGACGACACTTTTTTGATATATATAACGCGTTATATATAAAGAAAGAATTCGAATTTTAAACGATTAATTTATATTTTAAACGTATAATATCGCTTGCAATACAAAATCGTCGTAATATTAAAGTCGATATTAACAACTATTAAAAAGATTCATGAAATGCGAATGCGATAAACGACGAAGTGATAAAAGACGATTATGATTTACAAGAGAATAATTTATAAAAGAATGATCTGTCGAAGAATAATCTGTAAGAATATAATATGAGTTAATTATTTACAATGTAACATTATACTTTTGCGAGAGATTTTCATATGTGATATAATATATAAATATGAATATTACGATAGAATTTTGCAAGATATTTTGATATAAAAACGATATAATATATTTCGAAAGGCGTATTATTTTAATATTATATTTATTGCTACGAGATACTTTTATAAACGTTATTATATATTTATTTTTACATTTATATTATAAAGTGTATAATAATGTATATTATTATTATTATAAACTTCTCAATTATTAATACTTTTTATTTAAAACTTATAATAATGCATATAATTATTATTATTATAAACTTTTTAAATATTATACGATGTATAAAGAAATTATTTATTGCTTTAAAGAATTTTAATAACTGAAAAGCGATTTAATAGCGGTTTTATAATTGTTAAATAACGACTAAACAGCGATGTAACAATTTTTTCAAATTATATAATAGCTTCTCGATCGTTGACTATCGAATAAAAAGTTGATATAAAATCATCATTCGATGAATAATCGATGTTTATCGAATGTTTATCGAATGATAATTATATATAACGAGCATAATAATAATAACTTATAATTTCGTGTAATTAAATCGATTTTTAACCTTTTAAACATTATTTTAAAAGTAATAACGTAAAAATTGAAGCTTTTTAAAAAAAAAATTCGATAAAATTGTTATTTGATATTATTATAATAATTATATTTAACATAATTAATACAAAAAACGTGATCGAAAAAAAGTTATATCGTGTTATAAATTGTTTTTAAATGTTGTTTATAATGTAAATTTGATTAAAAATCGATCTTTCGTTTTTTAAAAACGTTAAAATAAATATATAAATGATAATCGCGCTTTGCATTTTATACGTGAATGAAACGATCAAATAATTAATAATGATTTATTATAAGATTATCGAGGCGATGTTATTATATTAAACGCTATAAGCGCGATATTTTTTACATTTATCGATTAAAGTTATAATGTTAAATTTTAAAGAGTGTAAAATATTGTTAATATCACGCTCGTTGAAATTAATAAAATTATTTATATTCGTTTTAATTTTATAATGCTCTTTATTTTCATTTTAATTATTATTTTAATCGTCGTTTTATAAAATATTTATTTTAAATATAACGATTTTAATTTTGTTATTATTATAATATTATTTAAATATTTCGTTTTTAAATAACGTCGCATTATATCGATCGCAAATTTAATTTATAAAATCGAGATTATATCGTAAAGATTTTATAATATATAAATAACGCGCAATATAATTTGTTAATTTTATTAAAAATTAAATAATTGTTAAAAAAGAATTAAAAAACGAATTTGAAAAAAATTGTTAAAGAAGTCGATATCAAAAAAATTATTAATAGATCTCGTAACAGAGGAATTTTTAATATCGATTAAAACATTTTTCGATCGTTTAAAAGTGTAAATAACGCGTCGTTAAATGAAAAACAAAACGGTAATCGAGATTAAAAAGAAAAACGCGTTTTAAGAAAATAAAAATCGATTGATTTAAAAAAACGACGGTTGTGAGAATTTTTTTTTTTTTTTTTTTTTTTAAAGATTTTTCACGTTTTTTTAAAGCATTATTAATTAATTTTTTGTTTCGATTGTCGATAAAGAAAAATTCGTTTAAAAAATAACGTTTATACGCATTAATAAAAGCTTTGAAAAAATATTAAAAAACGATTATAATGTCGAGTTCATTTAATCACACGTTTTAAAAGAGCATTAATAATAAATATATTTATTTAATGATTAATTAATATATTAATAAAAAAAAAATTGCACGCGGCTCAGCAAATAAATAATTGAAATTAAAAAAAAATTAACCACTTCGAATAAACGTCGTGCGACTTTAAAATCGATATTTGAATGTTTTTTTATATCGTTAATAATAAGTCGATAAACATCATTTTTATATCGTTGAAAAGCGTGAATAAAATATTACAATTCACGAAAATATAAAGAAATTATATATTAAAGAAAATGAAGAACATAAAATGTAAGATTTTTACACACAAATTTTTAATAAAGATGTTTAAAAAATTTAAACGTCGTTACTTAAACGCTATTCGAAATAAAAAAATTACTTAATTTTTTAATTAATTGCATATATAAATTTAAAATTTTTTAACTTAATTTTATATTATTTCTTTATATATATTAATTATAAATAATAAATATAAAAATAATCGCACGTATATTATATATCGTAAAAATATTTAAAAAAGAGAGTTTAATAAAAAATAAATGATAACAGAAATGATTTGCGAAGAAAAAAAAAAAATTATATGTGCGATGTTTTTTTATATCGCAAAGAGGATTGTGTAAAGCGATTTTATGATAAAGAGAGTATTATAAAGTTTACGAAATAAGTAAATTATTTTTATGATAAATCAAAATGTGATAGTGAATTAATAATGTTGATAATAATGAAAAAAGTGAATTTGTTACATCTCGGCGATTATCGAATAACTTAATTAATTAATTAAATTAATTATCACATATTCTAAATTATTTTAAAGAGTTATAATTTATCAACCACGACAGCAATAGAAAAAAATTTGCCTTATAAAATTTAAAAAAAGTCATTTTTTCGAGATTTTGAACTGAAATTATCTATCGAAACTTATTCGTTGCGAATTAATAGTAGTAATAATAATAATAGTTATTTATAAAAAAAATTTATAAAGCTAAAATCAATTCGAGATTTTGAGTTAAAAGTTATATCTTATTAAGTGAATCTCAATCTCGAATGTTATTTCGAGGTCTTTTTTCGAATTTAAAATTATCTTCGAATGTTGAATATCTATCAACTTCGTCGACGATTTAAAAGAATTTTTTTTAATTTCGCAGTTCTCGAGGAAATCGCTTTATTTTAATATTCTTTTCTTCTTAAATCGAGTCTTTATTAAGTTTTATAATTATTATTTTAAACACGCAATATACATAAAATCGCTTATAAAATATTCGTTATACGCGATGCCTCCGAGAATGCTTGAAAAAATTATATTTCTTTTTATTAATTCGACCCTGAACGCTCGTTAAAAACAAAAATCAAAACTTTTTAAAATTTTCTATCTCTTTATCATATTTCAATCCCTTTATTCGTTCGTCTCTTAAAAACAATAATAAAAATAATAATTATAACGTTTACATTCGATGATAACTTTAATTTTTAACGAATATTAAAAATGATTTTTTTAACGTATTTTTGCAATCTTAAAAAATTCGTTATTTGAATTAATATTAAAATACATTAATTGCGATTTTTTTAAAATGCTTCTCGAAGCGTTTATTTTTTATTATTATTATCTTGCATTATTTTTTTATTTTATCGATATCGAAAAATATTGTGATAATCTTTTTATTCGCATAATAAAATTAATAATAATAATAATTCGAATAAGATTTTTTAAAAACACGTTGAGGTTAATTTTTTTATTTTTAATTTAAAATATGATTTTTTATAATTTTTGATATAATTTGTAATATAATAATATATAATTTTTTATTTCGATTTCTTATTTATAAAAACATTGCGATTTATTTTAAAATATAATATTAATAATAATTAAAAAGTCATTTAAATTTATATATTTCATTTTCATTTATATAAATATTGCGTTTTTGATTTTGTTTAAAATCTCATATTTATTAAACATTCGACGATTTAAAATAAATTACAATTTTCTTATTAATTTTTTAATTTATTTAAAATCTGTGAGATCGTTTTAGATTTAATTTTATTTATTTATTATTTAAGATTAATGCGTTGTTTATTACGATATAATAAACGATAATAAATCAAAAGAAATGAAAACTTTAAGATTTTTATTATCGTTTTTTCATTATTCGATAATTCTTTTAATCGTCAAATCGATTTCTTCGTTTTTTGATATTTTATAATAAATTGAAATTCAATAAATTTCGATTTAACGCTTTAAAGTTTTAAAAAGACGAATAATTTTTATTAATATATATTAATTCGATCGATATTGTGAATAATAAACATTACGAATAATTAATTAATTATTTATATAAATGATGATCGATCGCGTGTTTTCAAATTTTGTAAATTTTTTAAAGGTTTTTAAAGCGAGAAACAATTTGTAAAATTTTTTAAAATAAATAATAAATTATATATCGAGATCGATATAAGCGATTCATATTATAATAAAAACGTTAAAATCTTTTTAAAAAGACATCATTCGAATCGCGAATATATTTATTCTTTTATCGATATCGTTATTATTTATATAAATAATGATATAATTGAAAATATCTCGATAAACGATTTAATCGTGATTTTTAATAATCGTTTTCGCATCATTAACGATAATAATGTTTAAGGATTTTCATTAAAAAAAATTAATATACGATATATAAGATTTCAAGTCGACGAATTTAACGTTATAAATAACTTTATAACGTCTTTAAAATCGTTTTAAAAAATTGAATTTAACATATACGACGTTGAATTTATTATGTTTCATTATTTATTTTCTTATTAAAACTTCATTTTTCATTTTTATCGTTTAAAGATAATCGAAAATGAAATTAATAACGATGCGAAATATAACATCGTTTATAATGTTTTTTAAAACGTATTATATCGATATTAAAAATAATTCAATATTCAAAGCAATTTCGAAGATTATTTTAAAAAAATTCGAGATAATTTTAACGTATCGTTTTTGAATTTTTTGCATAAATTTTAAAGTTTTTTATTTTTTTTTTAATATCATAATCGTCGAATAATGAAAATTAAATCGAAACGTAATACGTAAATAAGAGAAATATTATTAAAATATAAATTATGCGTAAATTCTTAAAATTTATATCTTAAATAAATTTATTTAAAAGAATTAAAATTAAAATTTTATTATTAAATTTATTTTTCATTTTATTAATATAAATATTAAAATATAAACGTTAATTTAAATGCATTTTTAAATGTTTTAAATTATCTTCGATCTTATAAATGACATTTTTAAAATTTAAAAAAATGAAATTAAGATTAAAAATGAGAATGAAATGCATAAAATGAAATTTATTTAAATTAAAAATCGAAACATAACTTCTCGCTTAGCGACGATAAATAAAATATATTATTTTTATTTTATTAACGCATTTTTCGATTATATTCTCTATTATTAATTATTTAATATTATTTATATATTTTATCTTAAAAGATTTCATTTCAAAACAAATTAATTTTTCGATTATGTTATTATTATAATAACAATATAACGAGAAAAAAAACGTTTAAATTTAAAAAATATTCGTTCATTAAAAAAAGGTTTTAAATAAAAGATTTAAAACACAAATTTTGATTTCGCGATCGAAAACGAAATTCGTAATTTAATTAATAATTACATTATTAATTTTACATTTGCGAAAATTATAAAACAATCGAAAATAATTAACATTATTAAATGCTTCGCAAACGTTCAAATAAAAAAAATTATATATTCTTTTTTATCGTTATATAAAATAAATTTCTCGATTAACATATGCAACGCGTATTTTATTGTTATATCCTTTTTTTTTTCGAAATGATTTTCGAAAATAAAAATGTGTTTCGTCGCAAAATAAAATAATCGAAAAATTATAATTAACTTGAAAATTTTATCTAACGTGTTAAAAAGTGCGATAAAACGATAATATTTTAAAATAAAATAATTTTTCTTTTCGAGCTTGCGAAAGATTATCGTGATAAAATTTTTAAAATTTATAAAATAATGTTTTTGTTTTAAACATTCGTTAAAAAATTATATAAATAACTTTTACAAAATTAATAAATCTTTTTAAAAAACGATATTCGAAATTTCGTTTTTTTTTGCGAAATTTTGAGAGAACGACTTTTAAATCGTTATCGAAATCTTTTTCATTATAATATCGAAAATTAAAATCGATTTCGAATAAACAAATCTTTTCAAATTATTAAAATCGATTAAAAAAAATCGAAAAAGAATCTCGTCGCGAGAATCGCGGTTTTTTTTTTTTTTAATATTATTATAATGTTATTAAAACATTTAAAATTAAAAATAAATAACGAAAATAATATTAATCGATTTTTCGCTTAACTGAATAATTTATAAACTTTGTTTATGTCGTTTATTATTTTCGTAAACTTTATACGATAATTTTTTCGTAAATCGAATTTTCATTATCGTTTTCCTTATTTATTATGTGATAAACTTTATTCATAAAATTTAATCGTATAAAAATTATAAAGCTTTAATCTCGTTTTGACGTTTTGAAAATGTTATTTTGATTTTTTAACTTTAACGAAGACGATTTTAAATTTTTTGATATATTCAAAGTTTTGAAATTTTTTTATTTTTATTTTTAAAAACAGATAAAAAAAAGAAATGTAAATGATTTTAATAATTATTAAAAAATAATAATTGAATCCTTCGAGCGTGATTTCTCGAAGGATTTGAAATATTTAAAACGTAAATTCGTTATTAAACATTTTCTAATTTATTTTAATATAATTATATTTTTTTAAAAAATTTATTTTTATAATCGCGACGTTTATTTCGATTTTAATCGAATAATAATTCAACGTAACGTTTAAATCGTTTTTTATTTAACATTTAATAATTCGATTATTAAGATCTTTTATTGTGAAATAAAGATTTAAAATATAAAATTTCGAATTTGATATCTCATAAATTCTCGTATTTTTGAAAAAATATTAAATAAATTAAAATTCATTTATATTTTTTAACAATTTATATATCTTAAAATTAACGTTAACGTAAATTTTTTTTTAAACGAAATAATAAATGTTGAAATCGTCAATAACGATCGTTTCGATTAATTTGTCAAAAATTAAATAATGAAAACGATCATCGTTATCGAGAACTTTTTTTAATAATTCGAATTTTTTTTGAAATGATTCGTTCTCGAAATGTTGATATCGGTTTTTTTTATATTTCGAAAAAAGAAGATTATACACGTTGATTATTCGAATAAAAATCTCGTTTTCAATTTAAGACGTGTTTAATTGAAATTTTAAAGTTAACAAATTTTTAATAAAGAAAACGTTGAATTAAATAATGATTATTAAAAAGATATTTTTATATATAAAAACATATATTTTGAATTTATCGTCGTCGAATTTTATCGTCTCGAGATAACATAAATTATAAAAGATTTTAATTAAATAATATATGATAATCATTCATATATTAATTTAAATTTTTTGAATAATTATAATATCGTAATCGCATATAATGAGATTACGAAAAAAATTAATTATAATTAAATTTTTTGATTTATAATAATTATAAAAAATAATTCTTAATTTTCTCTCTTTTGAAATTGAAATTGTTATTATTATCGTTTTAGAATTTTTATAATTATGAAATTCAACGTTATATAAATGATAAATTGATTTTAACGCTATTCTTTTTTTTATTGCGATGATTTTTATCAAAACGAATAAACGAAAATGTTATTATATAAACGATAAGAAAATGAATTATTAACGTTAAATAATTGCTATAAAATGAAAATGAAGAAAAATCTTGATCTGAAAAAACGAGAATAATAAGATTTAAATCATAATTATGATATTTATTTTTAAAAATAAACAAATTTAATCGAAGATTAAAATTTGAAAATGATGATAATAATAAAAAAAAGAAAAACGATATTTAAGAATTAAGCTTTAAAAATAATGCGTTTATATAAATTAATTCGATGATTTTCAAGATTTTTATATATTCTTTCATTTATTTTATTAATAAGAGTTTTAATTTCGTCTTTTAACGTGCTTTAAACGTTTATTGCATTTTTTGATTAAATATAATATTAATAATTCTTTAATTTTAAATAAATAAAATATTATTAACGTTTTCATTATTGTCGTTAATTTCATTTATGTTAACGTTATTTATGTTAAAATTTAACGTGTTTGAAAACGCGTCGTTTATAAAATTTTAAGAATTTTCGCTTTTTATTTATCTTTTTAAAAAATGTATTAAAATTTGAAAAATGATATTAATTTCTTTAAAATTAATCATTATCGTAAAATACACGTTAAAATCTAATAAATTAATCTTTTTTTCATTAAAAGATTTAAGAATTTTAAAGATTTATTTTATAATTTTTTTTTAAGTTTTAATACGCTCATTAACGTTTTTATTGTAAATATTAATCTTTCAAAATTGTTTTAATAATAAAATTTTTAATGAAATTTATATTAATACGTTTAAAAAAACGTTTTTATATTAAAAGATTTTCATTTTTTTCATTATATTAAAATTGCTCGAATTGTTAATATTGAAAAAAAAAAATTGTTATATATGCAATTTTGACGATTTTTATACGATTTAACTTTTAAATTTTAAAAGAGAATTAATTTTTGATGATTTAATTAATAATGCATTATAAATTCTCTTTTTTTTTTTCGAGCATATTTTTTATTTTGATTTATAATCGTTTTTTTGCAATGATAATAATAAAGTTATTCGATTTAATAATTTTTATAATTAATCGCGTTATATCGATAACATTTTACGACGAATTGATAATAATGTTTATTATATTCGTAATTTAAGTAATTATAACATTGTTTTAAATTATGATTATATATAAAACGCTCGCAGAGATGAGATTGTTTTTTTTAAAAAATATTTCTCTTTAAAGCGAGGTTCGCGATTTTGAAAAAACGATATGCGATGATAATTATTTTATAATTTTTTATAAAATCGTATTTTATTAATTAATTAACGTATTTAATCTTATAAGTTTCGATAATTTTTAAATATATAAAATTAAATTAATCGAATTTACTCTTAATAACGTTTTAATTCTTTATAATAAATAAATTTATTATTATTATATTAATTGCGTGCATTATTATCGCGAACGTATTAAATATAATCGAAATTATTATTTCGAAAAATGATAATTATAAATTTCTCTTCGTGAGAAAAGATACGTTTTCGACGTGAAAAATTTCGAATTAAAAATCGTCGCTCGAGAATTGTCGCGTTAAATAAATGAAAATTTATAAATTATAATTTTCACGATTATAATTCGAGGGTTTTAAAATAACAATATCGTTATTAATTGCGACGTTGATATCGTTTATTATTTTTTAATTTATAATGTTTTTATGATTTTTTTTGGTGATTTAATTCGTGAGTTTCATCGTAAATCGATATTTAATTAATAAATTTATAATAACGACGATGCTCTTTTTCGAAGACTTTTATAAAATAAATTCGTTTATTTTTATTTTTACGATTTTCAATTTAAACGTAAATTTAAATAATTGATTTATATATTATTATTATTATCGTTAAATTTCACATTTAAACGCGTTTAAATTCTTCGTCGAAAACATTTTCAAATTTTTTTAATAAAATATCTCGAATGAGATCAAAAACTTATCAAATTATTTAACGATGTTATTAATCTTTATTTTATTATTATTTTGTGCGATGCGACGCGCTTTTTATAATAAATGAATATCATGATTTAATAAGTGAGATAAATAATTTCGGCTCGAAAATCTATTTTTCGACGGCGACGACGTGATAGACATCGCGATGAGTTTTCAATAAGCTCAAACGATAACTTGAAACCTATTTCAAAACTCATAAGCTCTTCGAAGGAATAAACGCGTTCTTGGTTGAGTAATTTTCAAAAAATGGATTCGATCAAAATAGTTGTTCCTGGATGTTCGTTGCGAATTAAGTGTGCGGGCTTTTTTGCTACCCGCGTGCCTATCTAACCCACTAGCCCAGCAACATTTGGCTCTAGACAACCCTAACCTTGTTTGTACCTACATTGCCCGACGACAGTGTTGATTTTCCGCAAGAACGGTAGTATTCGGTAATTTGGTAATTTAATCATTTCATCAATTCCACATGGGACTGGGTGCTCCTAAAAAGTGAGCAGACTGCAAGGTCATCACTCCTTGCGCACTCCTGGCGACTTGCTAATTTCGGCAGACGGTCAAAGCTCTCGCACGACCCCAACAATACGGCCTGGAGTCGATCAGCTACTAAGTACGGCCAGAAGATACTCCAATCCCACGGCTGGTCGCCGGGAGAATTGCTCGGAGCCAGTGGCGCACCGTACTCAGACCTGCTCTCTGCTGCTAGTGCTTCACATATCAGGATTACTTCTAAGGATGACAACCTGGGTCTAGGTGCAAAGATTGAAGCAGCCAATGACAATCATCAAGCTACCGGCCTGGACGTATTTCAGGACCTCCTAGGACGCTTGAATGGCAAAAGCACAACTGATCTAAAAACGGATACAATACACAGGTCAAACTTGAGATGCTCCGCATACATCGATCAACGTTGGGGGAAATTTCGGTTTATCAGTGGTGGGTTTTTGGTCGGAGCCGACTTGTGGGACACTGTGAAGGGTAAGCAGGAGACCCTCGATACCTTTCAGCATACGCAAAGTCGCTATCCTGAAAACGGAACGATGCCGGAAGCACATAGAGCACAGGATGTAAGGTCAGAAACGTCCAAGCGCAAGAAACACAAGAAGCGGAAGACCTCTGCAGATGATCACTGTCTGAAGGAGACTAGCAGCGGAGTCAACTGGAGTGTAGGAGTGGCCAAACCGCCGAGAAATCCTCGGGTAGAACGAGAGCTGGACACTGATATATCTCCCAAGGACGTGTACGATCAGGTTCGAATGGGCAAAGTCAGGAGGCATGCGGAGAAGCCAGAACGCAAGCTCAAACGCCGGACAAAAAGACATGCAAGGCATTCATCGAGAGTGCAGGAGCAGTCTATCTTGCCATCGCCAGACCGCATCCGACTTCCGGACACAAGTATTGGAGAGGTTGCATTAACATCACATCCTCTTCGTGAGACCAACGCCTCTACCCAGGTATCAAAAGGATTTGGGGCCGGCAGACTTTCTGTACGCCACCGGTACATCCAGCACAAGAAGATGTGCATGATGGATAGCAAAGCGTTGAACGAAGTATGTAGAGGTTGGCCTGTTTGGAGAGATTCTGAGTGGCTGACTACTCGCAGATATTGATGGTCAAAGCATAGCGTATACCCATGTTTGCATCCATCTTTTGCGAATAGAGCGAGCGGCTTTGCAACCTTTTCTTGGATTGCTGCAGACCACATAGAAATTGGAAAGGAGGCACGTAGCGTTTGCTTCGTTGTGAAGAGAAGATTTTTGATATTCTCCATAGACAAGGCACTAAAGTATGTATGGTTCTCTCTCTCTCTCTCTCTCAAAATCATACTGCGGACCAGGCGTTAAAGGCCTAGAGTTGTGTCCACTCCCATCATTAGTCGAGTCTAAAACCTCCCTACGTCGAATTCACGATAAATAAGCCAAGGACGTATTCGACCGCTGGTTACCCCGCAGGATCCTGGAAACCCGAAAGCAGTAGGTAGTAGAAATCACTCAATATGTAGAGAACCAGAGACGACTATCGACGTGACATCAGCACTACCCCTATCTCCCTCAGCGCACACTGTAATAAATAGCACTTCATTTCTTGAGAGGATCTTCGTTAACCAAGTTTATAATCGTGAATCGAGGATATTCGCTCCGCGTGGCTTCTCACGTACGTATCACGATTTTCAGCCGCAGCACAGCGTATCAACAATAGACTGGAAATATTTTTCTCGTATTTCTCTCAGGATGTAGATTTAGGAATGTAGAATCGTTTAATGTGGATTCGTAGATTAAACGTGTTGTGTGAACGCGTGCCTGGTGGAATCGAGCGACGTGCCCCCGTAGGATTCGAATCTTCACTGCAGCTGTATCGAGTACAGGTCTGCAGCACCAGTAGAACATGTACATAGCAGTATCTGTCAAACATCCCTGTCAAGCTATGTATTTAGTAGCCTCCCTCACTCCTTAAAGTAGTCAAAGTCTCCTTGTATTGAAAAGCCAGCTAAGCCTAGACAGCCTAATAAATTGCGTAACTGCGCGCCCTCATTCTTAACTTAAGTTTTAGCACTTCCCCGCAAAATACATCGACGATCATCAATCCATCCCAATCCCCTTGCTTCCAACCATCCATAGGGTGTGATTCTCCACCGTCCAAGTTTCCATCCATTCCATTACCACTCCATCCTCCATTCCATCCAATCTTCGCCCGGCCGTCAAACAAAGAAACAGTCCAGAACTTTCTCGTAATCGACAGCTGCCTCATTTTATTAATACGTCAACTCAGACATTATTCCAAATGTCTAGCAACGAGAACTCGCCGCCGCCGACACCTACCTCAACCACCAGCCGTCGAGCTTCCTTCTCGCCAGGCCAGAAGCTCTCCGAGCTTTTCGGTCGTTCTCCTCCCAACGGCAATGGCACCTCTGCCTACCCCGGTCCCATTGCAACTGCGGCTGCAAACGCCCAGGCTCAACAACGTCGTCGTACCTCCATCGCTTCACTAGGCACGGCAGGATCTCCGACCCAGACGTCAGCTTTCAGCAACCTGAGGAATCGACAGAGCAGCCTTGGAAGCGGCAGCTCACCCTCTACTTCCATCAACGAAAGCGCTGTCGAAGAAGGAGACGTGGAACCGAACACATCTCCCACGTCGCCCTTCGCTCGACGGATGAGCTTCGGGGCGAAGGCGCTTCGGGATGTGAGAACGGGAGGAATAAATAACGCCAACGGTAGAGCATCCACCATTGTGGCTTCCGCCCCGTCTGTCAAAGGGCGAGGTGTGTCTTCAAATCGCTTAGATATAAACAAAGGTTGGGTTCTGGAAGCTGATCTGTTCTCTTTTTGCGTCTAGGCGAAGGCTTCAATTGGTCCGAGCAAATCAAAAATAGGGCTGAACGATCAGCGTCGATCAACAGCCAAGCACCTGCTACACCCGCGACGGGTCCTTCGAACAATGCAAAGGCTGCCAGTGCGTCAGCTGCCGAGCAGCCAATCAAGGAGATGCCAAAGTCTCCCGGAAAGCCGGATCATTTCCAGGAGAGGATCTTGAAGGGTGATTTCTACATGGACTAGATCCCAACGGCAACCGCATCCAAGTACACTCGGAGCCGTCCAGCTACAAGCACGGATGAGACAGCATCAGTACATACGGTCACGCTCCTCAAGGCCCTCATCATACGGATTACTCGAAAAATTAGCCGGGTACCGTCGACAGGGTATCCCACAAAGCCGCATGTGCACGGATTGTGCATCTGCTAATGACTCATTGCTACCAACAGAATAGGCTCCTGGCAAGGCCGGCATTTCGCCCGAAGTCGTCTCGTGTTTGTTGCCCACCACGATCATTATTGGGTCCACCTGCACGCACATTGTTGGCCCGATGCACGGGGCGATGCAACATGTCAGCTCTTCAAAATATGCGCTGGGTCCTGCTTCACATGTGCTAGGGAGCTGAGGAATTAGCAGTGGCGCTGTTTGAAAATTGACAAGTACTAGGTATCAGTTCTGCTGATGACATTCGTTGGGGGACGGTACAAGGCGCGAGGAGCATGCTCTAGGTACTCTACTTTCGTTTGGCAGGTCTTAAGTGGTAGCATCAGATGACTCAAGAGCTAAGAAATGCATGAGCCACGCAATTCTCTTCTCCTTTCTTTTTGGTACAAAGAATGATGCCATTTTTCACGTTGGTGCCTCTCCATTTCCATTTCCATTTCCATTTCCATTGCTTCATTTCCCTCAAATTCTGTCTGTGAGTGATTGAAGCTGTGTGATGACCAAGGTGAGTATACACCGGTATACCTTCCCCCCCCTGGGCACGAGGAGGCTGTTCTCCTTTTTTATATGATGATTGATGATGCCAGTCTGATCTGACGTATGAGAAAGTCTTGCCCCATTCTGCACCCGCATCTACCCGCACTTACCCTCACCTAAACTCACCTACCACCACACTTGTCTCTCTAATTTTTTCACCTATAATTATTTTTATATCTTTTATCTATCAAATTCGGCAACACACTGCTCTCTAATTCAATCACCTCTTGACCTTCCAAGTACAATACCCTGTTTGCTTATACTTGGATGCCATAACCGAAACACCAATGTAAAACAAGGCTTGCGTTTACGACGAACCAGGAAACGTTTCTACCGAGGTCGAGACTCTGGAAACACCTGAGCCCGAACCTGGTGAAGTCTTGATCAAATCATGTCGCATGAGTTGTACGTGGCTTGCTTCGTTTCGTGGAGCGTTCTCTGCTATGACGAAGGCATGACGTGCGTTCAGGTTGTCATGTTTGATGAGTCAGGTATGAGTGAGTAAGCTTTGGGTTTTGGAGAATTCGAGTATGGAAAATGGAATCGCAGGACATCTGCCTTTATGTTTCGCCGGGCCAAGACACTGGGACGTCGAAACCTGCTCCAAATAGGACTTTGTCCTCTCGAGACTACTCAAAGGAGGAACTAGTCCATACGTGGGAACCAGGCCATGGATTTTATAAGTCTGCTCAAGATTGGCGCTATCCTGCTCTGCATATTCCCGGGCCCGACAGAAGGGCTTGTTGCTCGGTGAGGGTCAAAGGAACGAGTCAAATTGCACACAAACGAGGACCCAAAAACGGATTAAAGAGGCAAGAAGAGGCAGCAAGCTATCAGGGACTGATCTTACACCCAAGTCCACCACAGCTCATCACCTTCTTGCAAGCGCGCGGATTGCTGAAAGCTTAAATGCAATCAAGATTGGGTACCGCAATATGTGAATCCTTTCTCATGGAAACGTCAGATCATCGATGAGGAATGCGATCCTCATCAAAACCTGACAAGATATCACACGGGTTGTCCATTCTTGTATTCAGCTGATGGGATGAGTCGAGTTCTTCGACTCCTGGCTCGTCAAAACTGGCATCTTCGTCGTCCCTTTCAACGTTGTTGAGATCCATGGGTAAGGAAGCATGCCGTTCCTCGATGAGAGGGTACAGCTCGCTCAAGCGAGAAGTCACTTCTATTTGTGTAGAACCTTGCGAGCTGGTGACCTGCTGGTCTTCTCTCAAGACAGCATGAAAGCGTCCAAACAGCCACTACATCTGTTAGTATAGTCACAATATGGTCTCGGCAGGCAAGCTGTCCCCCCGAAAAGGGGCAGTTTGAAACGAGAAAACCCTCTCAATTTCATGTCGATCTTGGGCATCAACCCGGAATCGTTTGTCGTTCGTGGTCGAAAATGCTTCAAGAAGAGATTCAGATAGCGTAGAAACTTGCTCGTTGATGCTGCCTTGTTCGAGGATTCGAGGGTTTGTGCCGTTTCGACTGCCACCTTCTCTGGCAGCTTGCCTGCCCGGGCTGCTGAACCCACATATGAATGCGGACATGCGGTTCGTGTCCTCCGATAAGCCTGACAAGTACATTCGACCCTGTCTTGCAGGGCTCGGTTCCCAGCTGGATCGTATACCTAATTGAAGATTCCCAAGTCAGCCTTGCTTGTTTCAATCATCGGAGCGCGAGTCTAGCAAGAGAGTAAGTACATACCCGCACGGCAACTGGATTGATTAGCTGGAAGGCAAAGTATCTATCTCTGCCGTCTCCATGAGGTCGAATGAGACGGACCAAGAGGCTTGACCCCAAACCTTTGACAGCTGTCTGAGTAGAGCTGGGAGACAGGTGTTGTGTATCATACCTGTACATTGTAGACTTAGCATGGCTTCTTCGAAGATGAAGCCAATCGATAAGACAAGTTTTGGGAGGTGGCAATAAGCCTGGTACTCGCGTGACACGTCTTGCGACTCAGATCACGATTAGGGGAAGTTGCTGGGAAGAGTGCACTTACTGAAGGCCTGCGTACCCCGAAACAGGGGCAATAGGCAGTGGGGGAGGCTGACCAGGGCCACGACCTCGAGGTCGGCCTCGAGAATTTCGCCCCGCCCTTTGCTGGGGTACCTGGGTCTGAGAACGAGTGATTGGCATCGTCCAGCTTTAGGGTTCCGAACAATCAGGCCGGACCCAACATGAGCAAACTGAGGACTGCGAATGATCCACAAGAGACGATTGTTGCAGGAATGAGATCTACTGGGAACATCATGGACCTTTTATACCGCACGATTCAACTCATTTTTTCAGGCAACAAGCTTGCTCCAAGAGGAAGACGTGAGCAAAAAGAGTAGATGGAAGAAGTATCAGCCCCTTTTGGCGGCGCCTAAGAGACAAACGCCTATCAATATCAACAAAAGGCGAGGTGGCCGCACGTCTATGCCTTCTGAGCGCTCTCTCCGAGCTTCTAAAAGCTCGGCTGAGCATCTCCTAGCAGCGCGCCAGACTTGATTTGAAATCAAGTGGTGGAGAGAACGCGGGAGCAACGGATACTTGAATCAATTGAAGCTTGAGGCGGTGGTGCCACTTTGGGCTATGCTGATGCCAACATGGAGATGTTCCATTAAACGGTCAGGACGTGAATGGACCTACACGGCGGTGAGTGGCATTATGAAAATCCTGTTGACTGTCATGCCGCTCATCTTATTGGCTATTGTAGGTATGAATTTACTGATAGCGGCGTGGTCAGGGCCGGCAACAGCGAAGCATAGGTCACGAGAGCAGGGCCACAGTTCAGCTTCTCGAGGCTGAGAGAAAAACAAGAGAACTATAGATAAAGGGTGGTGGGGATGAAGCCGCATAGAAATGCATTCATTGAAGTGGGCTCTGGTATACTTGTTGCGGCTCAGCGCCTGTGCTGTGAACAAACTGTGCTCCTCAGTAGCGCGTTCTAATATTTTCTTCTCAGCCTCTCAAATCAGGCTGATTTCGGTATACTCTGCTCCACCGATGCAGCATCTGAATCCTCTTGGTCGCTCCTGATTCATTCTGTCAGTCCCGGATCGGTTGAGAGAAGAGCAAGCGGTTTTCGGCTCATACGCTGTTGTAAGCGCGAGACTTCATATATAGAGGCACCGGCTCTTTTCCTATCGACAAAACATGAAACTATGATACACAAACGTAATTGTGCCACCACGACTGTACTACTCTGTCCGACGATGCAAGAGAGCAGGCATTTGAAACTGTAGCCACAGAAGCCGCAATGAGCACTACTATACACCGCCTTTTGAATACTGAAGAAGACAACAGGGGAATCGTGAGAAAAACTAGGCGCATCGGAATGGCAAGGTCTATCGAGGAATACCGTCATTCCAGTCCTCGATGCATTATCGTCGTCATTTCCACAGTATTTGCTATGCGCCACCAATGCTTGAGTTGAGCCGGCTTTTGTTGCTTGACGCTGGCCGGAAGCCTCTATCGTGTACTGGGCTTCCTTAGATGACGCCTTCCCCCCTCGCTGATGCTATTCGTCCGCCGGCTATGATAAATGACTAAGTGGGAGAAAATTGAACAATGGAGTTCGAATGGCTTGACATCTAAAAATGTCGTCTATCACCCGCATTGTCGGCTCGGGCAACGAATGAGGTCCACTAGTGATGCTCGTGAGCACCCCCACTCGGTCGACTCTTCAAAGAAGTAACTTCGTCCTGCAATCGGTCCATTTTGACCTCTAGACTTCGAACATAATCCCAAAGCTGTTCAGTTGCCTGGGCAAAAGTGTGAGGCCGGTCAAAACTAGTTTGAGGCCCAGTACTGTGGCTAGAAAGGCTGTTGTTCGCTGATGAAGTCGCACCTGGTGGATAGCTCGGTGAATGCGGTCCATGTGTTGAAGGTCCGGGAAGGGTGTTGGGAACGCCAGCGTGCGGTTGAGTTGGCCCCGTGACTTGGCTGTGTAGAGTATACCTAGTTTCCGGAGGATTCAGACCAGGCAGCGAGGGTAGTTGAGGAGCATTGGGATGGCCCGCGCCGGGGTTTGGGGGTGGTAAATTCATCGGCGGCGATATGTTGTGCCTGGTCGTGCGTCGACCGAAATGTGTGTGCTGAAATTGCTGCGTTAAGCTTGGGGACCTGTTGCGATGGATTCCGGAATCCGGATGGCCTAGCTGGTGGGATGTTATACCAGCCGGGGAAAGCGGTTTGGGGCTCTCAGTCATGCCGCCTTGGGCGAAAATATTGGGGCCAGAAGTCTGGAATCCGGCGGAAACACCGGAACCAGGAGGAGGCGGATACGAGGATAGGCCGAGCGAAGACTGCGTACTTGATGGCCCTGAACCGCCTCTTGGGCTTGCATTTGGTGGCGGATAAAGGCCACCTGTAGGTTGCCGGGCAGCTACTGGGGGATAGGTACTGGGCTGTCGTGATTGATACATGGTCTGGTGTTCAGATACATGTCCGTGCTGCTCATCAGGAGGAGCATCGTGTTTTCGAATGCTAGGAAGGCTCCTCCCACCGGGACCATCAGTGTCTTCGTCCATATGCTCAGGCTCATGTGAAGCTTCGGCAGTGTACATAATCCCAGGCATACTGTCTCCGTCACCAGCCCTCATTCTTTCTTCATGCTTCTCGTCGCCACCAAAGCTGCCCATGCTAGACCTCCTCCCAGCACAACCGCCCTGACCCTTGTTGTGTCTTGCCAGTGCGTCGCCACGAGCGAAGCTACGATCGCACTTGGGGCAGACATGCGGTCTCTCGCCAGTGTGAAGCTTGGTATGCCGTTTCAGGTCGTGTAAACGTCGAAAGCGCGCTTCACAAGTGTCGCATTGGTAGGGCTTTTCATGGCTATGAGTGAGGAGATGGCTCTTCAGATTGTGATGCCTGGTAAAATCAGTACTGCAGTACGGGCACTTGTGTCTCTTGGTGGATGGAGACCTGGTGTTGGCTCTACCGCTACCGTACCCAGACTGTGGTAAGCTTGACGTTCGATGTGCTGGAGCTGCCAACATTGGACCAGGGTAGGTGAAAGCCTTGTTGGAGCGGCCTTCTTCTGGATTCATACCAACACCATCGTCTCTTCCCTGACCGTTCTCACTCTGACCTGGTCCATCATCGTCATCATCATCTTCTTCTTCTTCGCTCGCGACGTCATCTATTTGCCCTGGACTCGCTACCGAGGTACTATTGACAATGATTGTGGCGGCGGCCGTACCGCCTGATGTTGCGAGGCTTGCCGTACTTTGTGGGCTCGACTGAACTATAGCCGCACTGGAAGTCACTGAGCCCCCTGTAAGAGCTAGTTTGATGGAAGGAGCCGCCTCGGCGAGAGGTTTGCTCAGATTAGATGCCTCGTTCGGCGCATCCTGTGATCTGCTCATGCCAATCGATTGCGATCCTAGCAATTGTTCAAGTACCTTTCGCGCAGGGTTAGGGCTTGTTTGGCGGCCTTCAATGCTGTCTCTTTCCCTTTGCTCCTCCACTAAAGCTGCAGCTCCTGTGAGCACCTTTGGAGTGTACTCCAGGGAAAGCGTTGAGTTGGATGTGTTCGACCCTCTCAAGAGCTTGGCTTCAGGGCCGATAGCGGATGCGTTTTTGAACGAACGACGGCGTTTCCGAGTACTTTCTGGTTTGGCGAAGTCAACAGCGTGCGAAAGGTTTGGGAGCTTAGGTGAGGAAGCGACTGAGACGGGGGTGTGGGGTTTAATAGGCCGGTCTGTCAGGGCTGCCGTCGCAGTGGATGCTGCTGTAGACGTCACGAAATGTGCCATCTAAAGGAATTGGGAAGTTGGATTCGAGGAAGCACTGCCTCGAGCTCGAGGTGTCTCCACAAGAGGGACACAATAATCGCAGTACGAGGCCAGTGAAGGACACATTTGCCTGAGGAGAAACGAAGATTGAGCAAGGCAAGATTGCAGACCCAACGTGTACTGGTCCGAAGCGCGACAAGCCTTTTTGTCGCGGTACCTTATGCTTAAGTAGGTTATCTTTTCGCCCAAGCTCTTGGTGTTTGGTTGGATATCACATGCAGCCTGGCGCCGGATGAAGGCTGGGAGTGTGGGAGAGGGAAAGGTAGTGAGTGAGGTAGGTTGTTTGGTCAAGAAGACGGCTTAGCCGCTGCGACGGAGATGGAGGAGTTGCACAGCTTACACGTGGAGAAGGAGCGTTGCGAAAGTGAAGAGAGGAAGAGAGAGCATTTCTAGGGGTGGCAGATAGTGGCAGAGTGGCAGAGTGGCAGAGGAGTGGCAGAGGAGTGGCAGAGCGAATGTTGAGGTGGCGGTGCCGGGGGCCCGGGGAGCAAAAAGGCAAAAAGGTTGGAACGTCACGTCACGTCACATCAGGATTACACTTGACTGGGGACTACTGGGAGGCTGGAATTATTATTATTGTTGCAACCACCAAACTTGCATCGCACCTTTGCCTCTAGGCTGTCGGCCATCTTTCTCCGTGCCCATGGACATTTGTTAGATTACCCATCCAAGGTATGGATAAAAAATGATTACCCATGCATCTTACCCTGGACTCCTTGTATAGTAGTCCCATTCAACCCAAATACTCATCTCTCATCTCATCAGCAAACACTTGCTGGGCTATTCCATCAATGTTCGTTGTTCGTTTCAAGACGCCCATTCAAATACATAACAAACGCTCGGAGAGAGGGGAAAAAAAAAAGGAACCCTATGAACATGAACTTGAGTAGAGATTTGGGCTCGAGGCAGGTGCATTTGACTAAACTGACAAAAGGGGACGGACCTTGAAAAACATTCGGCCGAACTTTGCACAAGAGAGGAGGACTCCATACCACCGTGGGATCAGTATTGTTATTGTTATTGTTGACAACGTCCATGGGTGACCAATCAATCATGTCCATCCGAATGGGTTACGAATGTCCATCAACCTAATGCGACAAAGCCAAGAAGCTACCATGATGGATGACGTCAAGCGTTCCTCAAATTCGCATCCTCTCCTGAGTCCTCACCCTCTCCCGTCTACAACGCGAATCTTTTTGGCTAAAGGACAGGATAAGATGTCAAAGTTGGACGAACAAAAGAGCCAGCTGCATCACCAAGCCCGCAGAAGCTGGAAGTGAAAGTGTTTGTGACGAGTGTAATTTGACGCTGTTGGCTTGAGATGCTCCTCGATTCACTCCCCACTGCAGCTGCTCGTCATCATCGGACTTACTGATGTATATGGCTCAACTGGAGTCCGGGTCACAGAGTGATATATAAAAGAGAGGATAAGTAGGTAAGTAGTCTCGAGGTATTCCTGACATAAGACATGGTTTCACGGGCCTTGATTTTGCATGCTTACTAACTAGCGGCAACAGCTACAGATGTGACTGGCATAGCTGAGGTAAACGCTGTCCTACAGGCTACACGTCAAACATGGTTTGGTTCTATTGGCGTCAGGATTGGTGATAGCATACAGAGAAAAACACTGTGAGATAGAGAACGAGCATACATGGAATCCACTTTGGTACGTACATATTACAATCACCTCTGCTCTGCACTACGTTTGATATCTGTACTTTGTTGATCGCGGCTGAATGTTTCAGGCCTTCTCAGTGGATCCTCACAATGCTCGCTTCCGTGGTCTAGTCCAGCTTTCTGGACGTTGGAATAATACGCGTGGGTCATTAGATAAAAGGTTTCTCCGCTCACACTTATGCTGTCTCGTGCGACTAAGCATCGCGAGGGGTATCATTGAAATCTCCAAGAACATCTGTCACGCATCTCATCCTTCAGACTCCGTCGGTGCATTGTTCCTCCTCTTTGCCTCCTCCAAAGCCTTTTGTATTCTTGCTTCGTGCTTCGCACTTCCTGCCTGCACCCGTGTGCTATCGGCGCGCCCGTTCTGGACGCCCAGGAACAGCATCAGTTTGACGATTTCGTCATTGGTCCTCCTCGAGTCTTCCCTGATAAGCGCCAGGCGGTGCTCGAGATCTCTCATCAGTTTCTGATCTTCTTTTGCCCTCTCTTCCTTGAGTTTTGCCAGAGTCGCCATGTCAGCCTTTGCGACCTTGGCTTTCGCGACAGAGACTTCATAATCTGCCGAATTCAGAAGCATATCCGCCACGTGGAAGGTCTGCACTATCTGCTCTGACGATGATGCTAGCAGAGCTGTGATCGCTTTTGCCTTTTCTACCTCTTCGAACCCGGCTGTTGGCTCCTTCGAGCCAGACACAGAAGCGAATGCTCTTCCAGATGCGATCCTGCGCACGGCCTTCATGATCGCCTCCATATAATCCTGGTTCGCGCCCACACCTCGAAGTGTGTTCTGGTCGAGTACGTCCATGAGATGATTGGCTCTGGCATCACGCTGTTGGCAGTATTCGATGATCGCTTTCTTTTCCGCATCTTCAAACTGCTTCTCCAAATGCTTGACCTTGGTAATATTGCTCAGAGTGTACCATGGAGATATTTCAGTTTTTTTAAGCCTTCGGTCTCTCTCCAAGACTGCTTCAAAAGCCTTTTGGTGACGAATTTCAAGTTTTTGGTGCAACGCAAGGAAAGAGCTCATTGTCGATCCGAGCGCGAGTTTTTCTTCCGAGCTCTCAAACATATCTTTCCCAGCAAGCGTATGATCCATCAGTTTTGAGTATTGCTCATAGTGAGGAATCAGCTGGTCAAGCTCGTAATGCAAACGTGTCCAAACGAGGTTGAAGACATCGGATACGAAAGTCTGGTATTCAGAGCGGTCCTCATCAGCCCTCCTGGCCGCTTCAGAACGTTTGAATTCTAATTCCAATTCCGCTATGTCCCCATACCCAATTTCATGGTCGTCGAATAGCGAGTCAATCCGCTGTTCAGATTCTACTTGCCGTGCATACCGTTGTCTATCGTTCTTTTCGCGCTGCTTCCTAGCCTTTGCGTCCCAGGCAACAACACTTTGGTGAATGAAACTGAAGTCATCAGGCACAGCCTCCATGACATTCCTCAGGTCTAGAATTCGACTTGATTCATGAACAACTGCGTCAGAATTTGGCAATGCCAACAACAATGGATCGAAATCGGCCTTCACAAAGCGCCGCAAATCAGTCGGTCCTTCGGCTCCAGGAGCTTTCTGCTTGTTGGTGCTTGCTGCCTCGATACAACCATCCACCTTGACCTGCGAACTGGAGTTGTATTGACTGGTTGGTGCCGTGATGATATTTGCCGCTCCCACAGACTTGACGTCTTCCCCCCTTCCAAAGGTTGATGCGGTCTCTAACGACCCCTGCGTAAGCGTCGCATATGGCCTACAGACGGACTTGCGATTTGCCAAGTAATTTTTGACCTCGGAGCGAGCCTCGTTGTACTTCAAAGGTGTGCATGCAAGCTTTGGGGGAGCTCCAATATTTGCGAGTCCCACTGCAATCGGTTCCTTGGAGCTTGGTGAGTCCGCACGTCTTGCGCTTCCTGCCGTCTTTGGGGAAGCAGCGCTGTCCTTCTCAAAAGCTGACCTTCCGTCCTGCGATGACTCTACATCAGTCCCACGATTTGTCTTTAGCAAGCGAGCTACTGCAGGTCTGCCACCAGGGCTGTATTGAACTTCATCCAGTGGTGAATCAACCGTGACGTAGGAGTCGTCTCCGGACGGCCCGCTTAACATTTCGCTTTCTTTCTTGGATTTAGGGTCGTCTCCAGGGGGCCGAACCTTTAGGCCAACACCTCGTCCTTTGCTTGCTGAGCCACGCTGTATGATCAATGGGGCCAGAGTGCTCCCAGAGAGACCTGTCACACTTTCTCGATTTGCCGGTAAGGCAGGGAGCGCTTTCAGTGAGCGTTCGAAACCTATCGAGTTGGCACGCTCTACAGCTTGCTTCACGAATCCTCCCTTCTCAGGCTTTTGTATGGCCTCAAGCTTTTGCTGTACCGGTTTCTGTGGGATTATGAGCTCGTCATCAGTGCCATACAAGACGACTCGCAAGCGAGACTCGCGACTAGTAAAAACATTGAATATATTCAATTTGTCTTGGTTGCTTTGTGCACGCGACTCTTCTCGCAGCATTGCCGCAAATCGATTCAAGGATGCTTTACCCCATGGATCGAGGTCTGAATATGGATCAAGAACCATTTCCGTCTCTGATGACGTTGCGTGATGGGGAAGGAAGGCATCATCGATGAGCGTAAGAGGGGTTGCTTGGAGAGGTACACCGGTGACGTTATCATTTGATGGCGAATTTTCCCGGGTTGCATGAGTGTCTGGTGCCTTTACGTGCTCCTGTGAATGATCCTGCCTAGGCTTGGTACTATCTCCCACATCGAGGTTCTCTGGCGAGGTCTTGCTGGGCAAAACTGGATAAGGCTCTTCTGGCGTTGTCTCCGCGGAAGCTATCAACTGTTTCGAAAGTAAATTTCCTCGTGAAAAGCTCTCAATTGTCTCTGAAGACTCCATCATGATGCCGTCGTTCCACGTAATGCCTCCTGATCCCTGTGAGGACTGTGAGGACTGTGAGGACTGTGATTTGGCCTCCTGAGAATTTCTCTTCCAATTCTCTCGGGACCTTAGCTCGAGCCTCTCCTGTACAATGTTTTGCGAAACCTGTTGATCTAGCTCTAAATGATTGCTTTGGGACGTGCTATGAGATTCTTCGTCTGGATATGTCTGCGTTGTATCTCGCGTAGCCTGAGACAAATCATGAGTCCTCGATTCTGTGAATGTGTCTAGTGACGAATCGACGTCCAAGGACATTTTGTTGATGCTTGGCTCGATAGGATTCGACTGTGAAAGACACACTACGTCGACTGGCGGCAAACCATTTTTTGGTATCTTTCCGCTTTCTGAGGTGATGTCCTCTTCTTTTCGGGGCTTGACCTCTACAATCTCCAGAATGTCATTTGTCGCCGGCAGTTGCTGATCGGACAGAGGCTGCACTTGCAATCTGTGATCAGTGACGGTCAAAACGGCATCTGGTGCGGTTGCCGAAACGTCGCCACTGCATTGTAGCTCTCGCTCATCAGGATTAAGGGAATCTAAGGGTTCCGATGATTTCAGTAATGAGGGCGCGTCTTCTAACATCGCATCTACACTTAGCATCCTTTCACGAGGGGTTAATGCTAATGATGCCCCAGCAATGCTTACAGGCCCTTCCGCCTTGTCAGGAAGAACTCCAATGGCTACCGCTACTTCATGGACTTTTCCGACGTACGGAGCTTCCGACCACGCCCGGATAATGTCGTCCTGATCTGGCCGTTGTTGCCCATGAGTGTCTAGTGACATTACGGCGTGACCCAAGGCAGCATGAGGAGCAAGGCTATGAGCTGATGTTGGCCTTGCGTCGGTCCCATAGTCACCTTCACCTGAAACTCTCAGCTCCTGCATGACATTTTCTTGCGACGACCTCCCTCTAATGGGTCTGGCGGGACCTGTTTCATGCAAGGATGGGTTCACATGCCGGATCAAGTCCGAGCCAAATAGCTCCGATTCGTTGCGCGGTTGTATGGAGTCGATAGGAGATTCCGCCGGCACCTCAGGGGACCCCCGTACCACACGGTTGGAATCCCTTGGTCTGGGTCGACTGTAAAGCTCTTCATCGTCGATCTCTTCCGCCTCGTAATCCCCAAAATACTCCCAGTCTGACGGTCCACCGAAGCCCAAAGCCGAAGCGCCGTAGGTCGCGGATATCGTCGACGACAGACCTGTGGACCGCGTAGAAATATCTTGATGCTCGCGCTGCAATCTCATTGAATCTGTCGTTGAACTTCTGTGGCCAACAGTATCATCTCCTGGCGTCGCTGTGGGAGAGCCACTCTGGCCATGGTCCTCCCCAGCGTCTGACGACGAGCGACCCGAGTGCCAATAGAACGAATCATCCCCCTGTTGCTCCGGTCTACCTCGGTCCTCTCGATTCTCGTTTTCCCGGTACGATGTGTTGGACGTTTGATGGGACCCTGGTGTTGAGACACCCGCGGTAATGATAGAGAGGTCGTTAGTGGAGATTGACTGTCCATCGGGTGGGGACAAAACAGCATATCGTTGCTCTGGAGATGGGACATGGGCAGCCTGGGGCTCCCATGCTTTCGAGGTTGGCACCAATCGATTTGCATCGGTGGAACCCAGAGGCGAGATCGATGCTTTGTGTAGGGATTCACCTGCCCTATAGCGATTGGGTTCATTGCTTTGGGTTACGGTTGTTTCTTGAGGCAGGATTTGTTGTGGAGCGAGCGATGGTTCAGGCGGCGATTCCGGTGGTGAAAGGGCAGATTCAACGTCAAAACTGGTGAACTGCGGTATGGGAATCATCGGCTGCTGCTCATAATCAAGGCATTGATATGGTCTATTTCCAGCATCATGCGAATTCTGAGGGTCAAATCGAGGGCGCTGAGACATTTGTGAATTTTTCTGCTGCTCATCATCGTAGCTATGCTGTGGATCATTCCAGGGACGCTGCGGCACTGATTTCGGAGCTTGCGGCATATCCTCGTGCCCCAAGGGTATCTTCTGCGGAGGAGGTGGTGGAAGCCGTCCAGGCTCGGGTGGGGACTGTGCCGAAGTTTGTACGTCTTGTGGTGGAGGCTGGCGAGGTTCTGGCAATAATGGCGTAGAGGCAGGGTCGTACGCTACAGGTTTTAGGAAGACGGGCACCTCGATTGTTGTGGCCGACACGCGAGGCGAAGGTGTCTTGGACTCGTGCGAAGTATGATGGTCTGGTGTTTGATGAGGCCTTGGCTGAAAGAGTGGAGGCAT
Organism: Alectoria sarmentosa; assembly: GCA_009733775.1. Lineage (NCBI taxonomy): Eukaryota > Fungi > Ascomycota > Lecanoromycetes > Lecanorales > Parmeliaceae > Alectoria > Alectoria sarmentosa. The sequence goes on from WOGZ01000087.1 coordinate 27,362, forward strand.
TAGCTCAATGTTGGACCGCAACGCGAAGATATGAATAAGGATGGACTCACTGGCAAAGGTGGCTTCGAAACTGGCTCTGAACCTTGTGCGGTTTTCTGGTTGTACTTCACGCCCCACATTGATGTATCTGGAGGACCACTATCCCAGGTAGGATTAACATGCGAGTGGCTGGCGGCAGGCATAGGGAGATAGCCATGAAAGGTGCGGGTTATGTTTGAAAGTTGACTTGCAGGTGGAGCTGAGGGGGAAGGACCAGGGGAGTGCCATCCTTGCGAGGATTCTACCGAATAAGGGGAATGGTTCATCCACTGAAGCGAGGTAGCAGCTGGCGGTCCAGGTGATAATTGGGGCGGTAAGGCCGGTGGAATATCACTATGGCTCGAAGTCCAGGAGGATCCTGCAATTTATCAATATTAGATCTTGGCGGCAGGAAGCAGATGCATACCATTATGTTTAGGGGAGGATTCTGTCGAATTCCAGCCTTGGGCAGGTCCATAATAGTACTTTGAAAGGGGTGGAAGCATAGGCCCTGTTTTGAAGGAAGGCGAAGGAGACTGCTGCTGCCCTCGATGGTAATCTGGCATGATGCGCCGTAGAACGTTTATAACTAGGCTTCAAGGTTTTGCCGCATTCCTCCATGCGCATCCTTCGGCCTTGGATCATCACTCCTGCGCAAGCTCAGTTCTTGTCAGGAACAGCACTGAAGATGGCGGACAATGCATCGCATGCCTTGCCGCGCTTTGGCGGCAAACGGCGATAATTGAATGACGGCGGTGAAAGTCAGGGTTTTTACGGAGCACGAGTAGAATAGCTAGCTACTCGTAACAGCGTGCGAAGGGTGTCAAAAATCTGAATACCGAGGTTTACCCGCCAAATGTGACTGACCCACTCGAGGAAGCACCTGCCCATTTCGCACCCTCGACTTACTGGTATCCAATTCATGGTATCCAATTCAGGCGCTCGCAAGCTGTTTGGTTGTCTCGGCCAAGCTCAGGATTCCTGTCTCTTCCCTTAATCTATTTACCGTCACTGCGCATATAGCCTGGCCCCAAACCTCATTCCATTTTAACGTCCACAACAGCAGCACTTCACAAGTTCCCACCAGGGTGACTGGATATAGTTCCTCGAATGTCACTAGGCCATTTGACCAACAAGTCAAAACCCACGCGATAGCCAAGATGCCAGGTTTTGCGGATTCCTTTTGGTCGGGGGATTATGCTGGAGGGCTCGGGGTTTTGTTTGGGAAACTTCAACAGGGCGTCATAGAGAATCAGCAGGTTCTGACGATTGCAAAAATGCGAGCGGATGCAGAGGAAATGTACGGACGAAGACTGGGAGACATTGCGCCAACTACAGACAAAATGACAGGCGGTTTCGCTAGAGACGATGGAGCAAGCCTACGCAAAGCTTACGAGGGTGTGCGGGGCGAAATGGAAGAAGCTTCGAAAAGTCATAAGAAAATCGCGTCGAATATCAGCGAACTGGTTGTGTTACCATTCAGTCGATGGTGTGAAGCTCATGAAGGTCGCGTCCAGAGTTCTCAGGATGATTTGCAGTCTCGGATGAAAGCACACGACAAGCAGGCCGATTATGTTAGGAAACTGAGGAGTGCGTACTTCAACAAATGCCGGCAGCTTGAGGATTTAGAGGAAGAGAATAAGCTCGCTTTTCAAAGCCCGGAAAAAAATGACGTGGCGAGCCCCAAAAGCCTGGCAGCGCCGACCATCAAATTGTCTGAGGCCCAGGAAACCGAAGAGCAGGAACCTTTAGAAATTGGAGATGAGACCTACGACCCTGAACAAGTCACGAAGATTTTGACGCACATGCTGAATACGATCAAGCTAGGCGATGCCAAAGTGCCCATCCTCGGTGTATATCAGAATGTTTCTACAGGTTCCGACATCACCGAATACATACAGAGGCACATGGGTGCTACTAGTGTCAGTCATGCGGAAAGAATTGGTCAGGACCTCGTCACAAATGGTTTCTTGAGATTAATAGGGAATGTTGGGAGCACCTTTGCAAACAGCTCAAAGATGAACTATCAATGGCGGCCAAAGGTATTTCAAATGACGGGCATCCCAGAGAGGAAAAAGGCTCTAGACCGGATATCGTCGATAGCTTCTACCACAGACGCCATCGAGTCACCCATCGTCGGATCTGTGGGAGAGATGTTGTCAACTTGGAATCCTCTGAACAATGCGCATCCGAATGAGACACCCGCAGAGAGGCTTCGCAGAGAATCAGCTGAAGCAGACGAGCGATACAAAGCCAACGTTCGTAGACTCGACGAATTGCGCTGTCAGCTGGAAGAGAAGATGGTCGATCACTTGAAATTCATGGAACGATGCGAATTAGATAGGCTGAAGGCTATCAAGGCAGTGATCTTGGACTTCTCTGGAGCCATTAGCAATGCTATACCCAGCCTCCAAAGCACTGTAGACAGCATGATGCTCTATCAAGAAACCGTTCAACCTATGGGGGATCTCAGGTATCTGCTAGAAAATTATCGTACAGGGGCATTCGTACCGCGGGTACAGGTCTATGATAATTATTACAACACGGTCGACGGTATGTTAGAAATGGAGGGCCGTTCCAATGGTAGACGCTGACCCGAATCACAGAGCAGACATTTGGAGTAGACCTGGAAGCCCGGGCACGAGCTGACCGGAAGCGTGTACCAATAATAGTCACCACGATCCTCACTTTCCTGGACAACCGTACGTTGTGCTCAAGAGTTCAGAAATCCTGCATCTAACAGATATTCCTAGATTACCCCGATCTTGAGGGAGATGAGGCCCGTCGTGGAATTTGGCTTGTTGATGTGCCCCTTGCGGCAACGCACCATCTACGGCACGCCATAAATACAGGCAAAGCCATTCCACGTGAGGTTTTAGAGAGATACGAGATACCTATTGTTGCGAGTGCATTGAAATTATACCTCCTCGAATTGCCCGGTAAGATTGGACAAATAAATCCAGTCTATATTCAAACAGATCCAAACCCAAAAGGCCACCGCTGACCTGCACCATAGACTCTCTTGTTTCTTCCCAGATTTATGAAATCATCAAGACCATATATGCAACCCCCGACTCGTCCACTTCGCCCCAAACTCGTATTTCGGTCCTGCAGAATACCCTCGGCCAATTGCGCCTTGCAAACATTGCCACCCTCGACGCCCTGACTACACACTTCACCCGCCTCATCGAACTCACTTCAGCAGACGAACCTTACATCTCATCGCTCGCCAGCAATCTAGCACCCTGCGTTTTGCGGCCTCGCACTGAGAATTCCCTGACCATGCACGAAAGACATTCTTACCGGCTCATACGTGATCTTTTTGCGCACAAGGAAGAGATCTTCGGCGAACTCAAACGAGCATCCACTCTCTCACACACGCCCAGTGGTGGCGCTGCTTCTAGTGCTTCTCGCATGAGGGCCATCAGTACTGATGAGAGCAACCGCCGCGTTAATATGGAAGCACGTAATCGAGCGATAGCCATCAAGTCGAGGAACAGCAGCCCAGCACCTCATGCGAATGGGCGGAGCCATCGGAGAGATCGATCCAGTGATCCGCCAGCGACCAGGTTTCCTATCCAGACAAGCTCACCTACAGTTGGTGACGCACCTCGAAGAGGTGTACGAGCTAGCTTAGAGGTTCCATCTGACGAGGGCTCCTCGCCGGTGGTCGAGAGGCAATCTAAGCAAAATAACATCAGCACTATAATCAATAGCTTCAACAACACCTCCAAGCCCATTCCTGAGGACCCATCTCAAGTTCCAGACCCCAACCATGAGAATCCCAGTTCTAGCTATGCCCCACCATCAGAAAACACCGACAGCGGAACCACTTTTGCTGAAAATCGTGAGTCTTTGGGCCGGAGCAGTCGCTTCCCGCCAAGGAAAACAGGGACGGCGGGAAGCTCGAATCGGTCTGGCGGGGGAAATAGGAGCAGTTTGGAGACAGCGAACAGAACCAATCTAGAGTTCGACAGCGGGGCCGGAAACATGGAGAGGCACGGTGTTCAGTTGAGCGATAAGCCCATGGATGATTGAAAGGGAATGGATGTGTGGGATAGCCTTCGAGTTCGAACCGCTTGGCTCCCGAGAGCGTGGTCTGAGTAAGCGGAGTTCACTTCAGTGTATCAATATTCCTGAGCAGTTTAGCTGCATATCAAAACTTGGATTTTTCGGCAAACGATAACTTATTGTGCAGGAGAGCTCGGCTGATGCTAGGGCTAGACTCGAATGAAAGAAGGAAAGAAGGCATTATTTCCAAGCCTCCTAGGAACACGGCCTTCAATGCAAACAACCACATATGCTTATTACGTCTCCGGCCTACCCATCATCCTTTGATAATCCGATCCCAATCAGACCCCTCAGGATGCCTCCACTCACTCCTTCCAGGCAATTGTTGACCTCCCCTTCGTCGACAAAACTTACATATCTCTTCTCGTCCCCAATATGCTTTCCTTTGCGAGTCGGCGTTCTCCCTTTTCCGCTTAGGCCTCTTCCACAACTATCCTCTCCCAACAGCCCCAAAGTCTCCAAACCCCCCAGAATGTCCGCGAATTCGGTGTTTGAGAGAGGGTGCAGCGCGTCTTCTCGCTTACATAGTGTGCAGTACGTTTCATACAGCTTTCTCATATTTGGTGCATGGGAAGATCTTGATGGCGTGGCAAATATTGAACTTGCTAATTTTCTGGAAGTCTTTTGGTGGTAAACAAGCGCGCAGAGAGCAGCTTTCTGTTGCAAGTTGAGCTTCTGAAGACGCTGAGAGATGCCATTGCTTAATGCTGCTGCAGAAACACGTGAAACGTGGGCAATGGTGGCACGAGGGGCTGTCAAAGGCGTGAGTCTTGTCAGGGAGGCGGCGAGGGTACCTTTGGGGGAGGAGAGGTTGGGTATTTCGCTTAAGGGCGCTTTCGAAGGAGACTCTTGGATAGTCTTGGCGGCAGGGTCACTTTGATGTTTTTGCTTTATTTCGGTCTCGATGAGATCGATGGTGCGGCGGATTATGTCGAAGGCTTTGCGGAGATCACCACTTTGAGACGCCACCTTTCTGGAACAAAGCTGAATTGCCGCTGGTTGGAGAAAAGGAAGGTAGTCGACTGACATCTTGGGATCAGGTAACAATAGCGACTTGAGCTTGGTAGTGATAACGGAGGCTATTTGAGGAGCGGTGTACGGAAGGAATGGTAGGAGGTGCGGTTTGAGGTTCCTCGCTTTCAGACGTGGTAGAAAGCGATCTGTCATGTCAAGCGCATTCGCAATTCCGATGAGGATGAGTCGTGACGAGCGATGCAGTGACCATTGAAATAATGTGTACAGAATCTCCAAATCCAGACTCAAGAGATGGTCTATCTCATCCAAGGTCACGATATAGATGTGATCTGAGGTTTTTCTTTTCGGTAAGAGAGTGTCCCGCAGGCGCCCCATCTCGTCGCAGTCGGCTGCATCATGACCATTGAACTCTCCGATCAGCTTGCCATAAATATCCTCTGAGCATTTCGCACTCATGCAGTTGATATATGCTGTCTTAACTCCATCCGTTCTTTGAATGTCTCGACATACTTCGCTGACAAGTGCGCTTTTCCCGGTACCTGGTGGCCCGCTGACATATATGCATCGGCCGGACTTGGATCTGATACCCTCCTCAATGAAAGCATGCAGCTCGCTCCTCTCCTCTTCACGTTCTACTAAGCGACCTGGTTTCGCGCTCCTTGTGAACAGCTGACGCGCACAATTGTACACGGTCGAGACGTTGCTTGGAGTGGAAGGTGTCCGAGGTGTGTGCGGGGTCAATGGCTTTCCAACGAGACCCACTCGGTGACGAGGGGTAATGGGTACTCGCTTTGATAGAGCATCTCGGTGCCGTGGTGTTTTGGGTGTGGGAAGCTGTATGACGTCCTCGTCTTCTACTGACCACGTTAGCGGCGAAGCCATCGCAAACTGGCGCTGGACATACGAAGAACAGTGTACGCTTTTCTTTGACCATTGGCCTTACTTGGAGACAGCGCGACTCTTTTTCCGATCGCGGAGGGCTTGACTGGAAAAGAGCGGCTTGGATGATGCTTGGAATCGTCCAGCTCACACAAGTCCATTCCATTGCGCTCTGCATCGTCTCTGACATTGTGCATGAACTTCGGGTCGACATTCTCATCGTTTGCATGGTGGATATGGGCTCTGCGCTTGACGGGAGAGGAGGTGGAGGAATATTCTTGGTAGCATTAGAAAGACTGGCAACGAGGACGTTATGCTGTTGCATACCTTGAGCTGAGTCGGTAGGTCTTGCACGCTTTCCTAGTACTGAAGCCATGGATTCTTGATCGAGGGGATCGCTCTTGCTGCTTTGTGTCACTCGAGGTTGCCCTTTGAAAGACACCATTATTTTGTTACGCGTCAGGACGCGCCAGTTTTTCCGGATTAAACTGATTTCCTCCGTAAGTGCTCCGGACCGGAAAAACTGCTTTCGAGCTTGTACAGAGGACGCCAAGACTCGTGCGCCGAGATATCGGATAATGCCCCGCCTGAGAGTTTGCCGAGACAACACACTCCTCTGGAATTGTATCTTGTCTGAGCCTGTGGCCCGATACCCCTACTCGTACCACGCCCCCTTAAATCAATCTATGCGCTGTCAAGAGATATATCTAGGGTCCCCAGCTACAGGTCCGCCTTCCAAAGGTAGGTTTAGGGCTGTTACTAGCGTCATCTAGGGTAATTTATTTCAGTGTAACGCAGTAATGAGCTTTTGAGGCCGCCGTACCTAGCCTAAATGCCTACCTACCACGCTAGTCAGGTTGGCTTGTTTATTGATTTTGACCGCGACAAGCTCCATCAACCTCTCACATAATTTTATCATTATCCTCAGATCATAATTGGATTGGCAGCATAATGCCTCGAGTCACAAATCCACCACGCGCAAATCATACGTCTCCCGCGACACCTCATAAACAAACCAATCAATCGCCCTTGAAGTGAGTACTAAACACTGAAGTTGGTAAGAGCCGACTGAGTTGAACCCCGTAGGATCCCCCTCAATGACGACCGACAAGAGAAGGCGGTGCGCCTTCAATCCCGACAAGCTCTTCACGATCTACAAATGAACTCTTTGAAAGCCGCAGCTTCCCCAGTGCGAAAGCTGAATGATTCTAAACGCGCAGCCAGCGACAGCCCAAAAACTCCTAGGACCTTGATAGCAAGGGGCAAGGAAAATGCCGACGATGGAGGTCTGTCAATTGTTGCTGCTAGCGCAATGACGCCGATGAAGCGAGTCCCTATTTTAGCGAACTTCGAGGAATGGATGAAGATGGCCACCGACAATAAGATCAACGCTACGAACTCCTGGAACTTTGCCCTGATTGACTACTTTCATGATATGTCGTTGCTCAAGGAGGGAGATGGTGTTAATTTTCAAAAAGCTAGCTGTACCTTGGATGGCTGCGTGAAGATTTATACAAGCCGGGTCGACAGCGTCGCAACCGAGACGGGCAAACTGCTGAGCGGCTTGGCGGATAGTGGTAACAAAAAGACAAAGCGAGCTGAAGAAGATGGTGAAGATGGTGAAGGTGGAGAAAACGAGGAGGACGAGGATGGCGTGAAAAAGAAAGCGAGGAAAAGAGTGCGCTTGATCTTGACGATATGTCTTCGGACTGTGGGACTAACGGACAGCAGACACAACGATCATCAGAGGCGACACTAGCACCATCCTTTGCATCATTGCAGCTGAAGAAGTTCGAGCTCGAGTTCTCTGTGGATCCGCTCTTCAAGAAGGCTTCGGCAGACTTTGACGAAGGCGGCGCAAAAGGGTTGCTTCTCAATCATCTAGCAATCGATTCCACTGGGCGCATCGTCTTCGACAGTAGCGATGATTTTGGAGACGCAAGTGCGGAACACCACAGCATAAGGAGGAAAAGTGACGCCGAAGCAGATGAACGTGATGCAGATATATCTGAGGTCGGGACGGACCAGCCAGAAACACCAGCCGACGTTAAGCAAAGCGAAATCGACATCGATGCACTAGGATTCAGATTCTTCCCCGACGTAGGAATATTGGATAAACAAGATATATGCCCTTCGCTGAAAAACTTCGACCTAGGCGATCCGACAGGGTCTTTCAACATTCCATTTTTGAAAGCACCGGAAGACTGGCGGCAAGAGAAGGAAAACTCTGTATCCGGAGGCCTCGGTGACCAGACTGGCATATTTCTCGATGGCGACAATGTTGCTGGATTTGAAGATGATGACGCGGTTCTTGGCGGGTTCGAATTCGGTGCTGAAGCCGGTTTTGGGGAGGGAGGTGAAGCGTGGGCGAAGAACGCTGCCATCGAGCCTCAAAGGCATTTTGGAGACATGGGTATCGAAGGAGGCATTGGTGATGGCCAGACAGGAGAAGGCGCAGGGGTCGGCGATTTCGATCCTGACGAAAATGAATACGCCGTGTCCTTGCACCACAAGCAAACAGAAGGAGGGCACGAGGATATTCTCAGCTATTTCGACGATGCATTGCGGAAGAACTGGGCTGGACCAGAGCATTGGAGGATACGAAAAATTAAAGACATTAGTAAAGCTTCTGCCCCAGCTCAATCGAAGCGGAAAGAGAAGGAACCTTTTGAGATCGACTTTGTATCTCCCCTCAGTCCAGCTCTAACGGAGATGTTGTACACCCCGGCGACTTCCAACGCGGCTATCTCCTTACCCAAAACACAATGGAAATCAAAGACGCGGAACCTCTTACCTGATGACAAGCACTTCAATTCGCGGCAGCTCCTACGACTGTTCCTCAAACCTAAAGCGCGGATGGGCTCCCGAAGATATGGATTGGGATCCAACGCTTGTGCGACATCAAGACAGAAAGAACTACCGGAGAACGAAATAGACGAAGCGTTCTGGGCGCGAAAGGAGAATGCAGCAAACCAAGCCTCACCGGGCGAAGAAGCGCCACAGGGAAATTACGACGCCAATTTCTTCCAAGATGATGGACTTGGTTTCCCCAATGGTCTTCCAGACGACGATGATGAGTTTGCGGACGCTAGAGAAGCATTCTCCCCAGCTTTAGGAGGCGATGCTGAGGTCGAAAGCCAGGATATTCCAGGTGCCTTGACCGGCACTGACGGAAGTCAGGAAGGTGCTTTTGGGACGCAGCTCGTGACGCAAAGTCGACGATTGCGGCCAGAATATGTGCAGTATGCCCGAGTAGCGAAAAAAGTTGATGTGCGGAGATTGAAAGAGGAGATGTGGAAAGGAATTGGATTGGAAGAGGCGAGTGACCTGTGTTCCTTGTCACTGGTCGATGTCTGACACTTGTGCAGAATACCTCTCAAACACCCGCTCCCTCAGAGCCAACGAAGAAACCCGAAGAAACCTCCCTAAAGTTCACGTCTGTGATGAATAGCCTACAACGAGTGTATCCTAAGCAAGCAATGGCCGACATTTCAACGTCTTATTGCTTTATATGCCTCCTGCATTTAGCCAACGAAAAGGGACTCACGTTAGGCAAGGAGCCAGGCTTAGAGGAGCTGAGTATAAAGAAGGACTTGACCGCTGTAATTACTGAAGGTGACCGATAAGAATCGCAATACTTTCATGTCTGCTGTCATTAGCGGCTGGCGTCTGGGATACAACTGTGGTCGGATAAATGGCATTGATTGTATGTTGCTTGTCCATGAATCAGCGCCAGAGGTAGAGCGAGTTCAAAATGACTGGCAATGACGGGATGGTATAGCAACGCTTGCTGTCATTGAAGATCCAGCACCGTGACAGAAGGCTCTGCGTAACATGAGCTTGCTATGATGTTGGGCAAGAAAACCTACACAGACAGTAAATAATCTATAGGCTCGTCGAGCGTCAAGCCGTAAAAGTTGTATCCCGGTCTCACCCCCTATGGGATCTGGGGTTAGCGCTCTCTACACTCGCGCAAGGTGGGTGAGAATCACGCGTGTTCGGACAATTTGAGATACTGGCGTAAAAGAGTGTTGCAAGGCAGAGACAATGTCAAGGTATAATAGTACGCAGGGTATAATGGAGTGGCTACAGTGACACAGGTCTGAGAACTGAGGCAACAAAGTAATCTCTCTCGAAGCATCTCGGAGAATCTCCGCATAATCTTTACTGTTGTGTATGTGGTAGTCTTGACGGAAATAGGCAGGCGATGAGTCCCTCTGTAGCTGTCTTCTCAAGCACGGACTTGGGACTTTGAGAGCAGTGCCGATATATCATTCCACTCCCCTCGTTGTTCTACAACGCTGACGCCGTCCAGAGAAGCAACCTCCAGGCATTGGTCGGGCACTTCATAGGCTGGTCCGACATCGATTCGCAAATCGCGGTGAATTTCCTTGCAATCACTGCCCTTTGAAACCACTTGGCCAATCTTCTCTGGCTGATCCCCCTACTATGTCGTGATATTTTGATGTGGTACAGTACTATTGCGTCTCGAAAAGCCTATTCAGGACCTCGCTGTCGTCGTCGTTTGGTTTTTCTTCCCTATCATTTAATCTCAGGGAACCTCTCTCATTGGTAGGGAAAACACTTGTAGAGTACTTACATGGACACGACTTGAGTCCCCAATCATTAGATAATAGGTCCAAGGTGAAGCTGGGGCCCAAAGTAGCTAGCTTGGCGTATCGTGGGGCCAAATTGGCAATCCGAACCGTTTGTCTTGCCAAGCGTCCGAGGTCACGGAATTTGAAAAATGTAAAGTCACCCACCTCGCCAGCTTATGAGTAAATGAAGAACTTTCGCAGGGTGTCCCCATTATGAGTCCCAGTACTGCTACTATACCGCGCTTCTTGCTACCGCGGCTATCATGGAAAGCTTCGAGCTCCTCAACTTTGGCTCTTGCGTCCCGAAAACATCCTCCTACCGAGCACTGTTCTGTCTCATCAGTAGCACGAAGATGCAAACACAACGAAAATTCCTTTTCGCCATTGGTTTCCTTTCGACATGATCCATTATACGCAAGATATCCCTACGTTGCGCGCAGTCACCGAAAATGTTTCTCAACGAGCCCGACCCTCTCTCGCGACCATCACTTCGACACCTTGAAATTTGTGCAACGCCTTAAGGATGAAGGTTTCTCGGAAGAGCAGTCAAAGGCCATGATGCTCGTGCTTTCAGACGTCATTGAAGAATCCATCCAGAACCTGACGCGTACCATGGTGCTACGAGAAGGTCCCTAATCCTCCTGTCGGGAGTACTTGCTGATCCGTCACTGACACGTTTCCTTTTGCAGATGCCGATCGAAGTACCTACACACAAAAGGTCGACTTCACGAAACTTCGCTCCGAGCTCCTGGCCCTCGATTCGAGCGATACATCCATGACTTTGGCCTCGCACGAGCGATTGTCTAATGATCTGGCGAAGCTTAGTTCCAGACTTCGTGACGAAGTGAACCGTGCTCAGGCAAGTGTAAGGCTAGATTTGAATCTTGAGAAGGGTCGAATCAGGGAGGAAGCCAAGGGACAGGAACTAAAGATCAAGGAGACAGAGACAAGGATAGAGCAAGAGGTTGCAGGCCTCAGGGAGAGGGTTGAAGGGGTCAAATTCAGTACACTGCAGTGGCTTATGTAAGTCGCAAGTCCAACACTATGAGAGTGACAGGAATACTATGGGATGTGTGACTTGCGCTAATAATCATATAGGGGTGTATGTACAGGAACAGCTGCACTGATTCTGGGTGCTTGGCGTTTACTGATGTGACGTGCCGTGGGTATCGGAGCAGGCTCAATCCTTTGAAAAATCTCACGAGTCCAGCCAAATCAGCATATGCATCCCTTTGCGAAATTGGCACGACCAAGGACTTCCGTCCTGTCTTGCTCTGTTCGTATGTGAGCCTCTTGGGCAACCCTAGAGAATAAAGGGCAAGGGGAAAGGCCGTGGCGAAAACCATCTTTGTGGGCCCTAGCAAGGGAATTCAAGGCCAGAAGCAACAAGGTAGGCCCAGGAAATTTCGAAGAGCTGGCAAGAGAGTAGAGTACGGGAAGAGATGCTTTAAACTGTGGAAGCTATCAACTTTTTGGCATGAAATCCAGCAATTCTTGGGCACCGCTGTGCTAAAGGAGGGCAAAAGAATTTCGAACCCCCCCACCTTATGCTTCATTACTTTTGATCAAGCTCAATGAGAAGCTTTAGCAAGTAGTCTTTATCGGTCTCCTAGTACGATGCCTTTCAAGTCGGTCCATCTTCCTTTGCCCTGGCCTAGAGGTTGAACAGCTCTTTCAGCATTCTCATTGTATCCTCCGGACTCTCGACACTATGTCCAACTGTTCTGCTGTCTTCGAAGATCTCGTAATCATTTCCACCCTTGTATGTTTTGTCCCCGAAGAAGTGGATGGTTGAGTAGTCGACTCCACTGAGAGACTTCTCCGTCTGCAGGTGTTGCAGGCAGTAAGTCTTGTCCCAGCCAGTGGGGAATACATCGAAGGAAATCTTTCCACCAATGGAATAGCTATGATTTCATATGTCAGCAGCTATCAATGGAGGCAATTTAGGCCGAAATACGTGAGGCCGAAGTCACCAAATTTCTCTTTCAAGGCCTCGACGAATTTGGCACGAATCTGATGCTGCTTGTCGTACTTTTCGTAATCGTTGCGCTCTTGGATGCTGGCGTTGCGGCCGACTGGCGAGACGTTGACCATGCCATTCCTTTAACGTGACCAGGCACAGCGTCAGCGCGGATACAGATGTTGATCAGGGTTTCCATTCAGCAGAACCTGCTTAAGTGGACACGGCAAGCTGCATCATCCCCCTACCTGAATTCGACGAAAGTTCCGGTCTTTACCGGACACTCAATATCCGCAATGTACCTTAAGCAGAAATTGACCAACTGCTTGTACTTTTCTTGGCCCAGCCATCCAATGAAGCTATGGCTCGCTAACTGCTCCCCCAATCTGTACGCTGTCAAGCCATTCTCAGCGAAGCAGAAGTCGAAGAGGCCAGTGACGGGTATGGAGGGCGTCCCGAGCTGTTCTTGCTGTTTGACAAGATCTGAGCCACCAACGAAACCTATAGCGCATTTATGACGAAGGGCGGATAGGAGTTGGAGCATCTCGGGAGAAACATCTTGGCGGGCCGGGGTGAGGGTGCCATCGACGTCGAAGAGGCATATAGTGCCCTTGAGGGGACGGGCTTCTAAGGGAGAATAAACGCTGGCTGCTTCAGCGTGCATGGTAATGGTGGAGAGAAGGCGGACGTAAAAAGGATTTTGAACAGATTCAAAGAGTCGTACAGTAGCTACCTGAAACTAGGGGCCTTCTTGCAAGTTGCATGCATTGCACGCTAACCGCATTGGGATTGCAATTTGCATGCAATGGTGGGAGACGCAATTTGCAACCAATTTTCTGACCATTTTTTGAGCTATAAAGAGGTCTTTTTAAATGATCGATAAGATCAAACTATCCTTCCGTTTGCTCAGCCCACATCGTTATTCATATTTTTATCCTTTATCTCTCTACCTTAATCAAAATATTCGATTCGATTTCTCATTCTGCTTACGTAATGAACTAAGCCTACCTTACCTCCTCGCTCGAGTGACTTAAAAGTACAACGAAGCCTTAACCCTAATATTACATAAGCAATTTCATGCAAATTGCACTAATTCTGCAATTTGCATGCAATGGTGAGCATATTGCGCAACTTGCAGTGCCCTACCTGAAACTAGAGGCTTACCTGTACCCCTAAAGTAGGGTCTGTCTGTCAGACGGAAAGAGCCGAGGGACTAGCTTGCAGAATGCAGATGGAAGTTTGGAATACTTCTTTCAAGGGGGCACCAGTCAAAAGTCATCGTCCTCCGGGGTTTAGCCGGCTACTGCGGGCATTCGCATTTTTCTTCAGGAAATCAGGGTTAGAATTGCGGAAATGTCATGACGTTATCGGATATTACGTGAGGGTAACCATATTGAACTTATTTAGTCAAAATTATGGTAGATATGTATGTATTTGAGTGGTAGAAAATGTATGTGTTTGAATATCAGCAGGAGCCGGCTAAACCCCGGAGGACGATGACTTTTGACACCCCCTTTGTTTGTCTTCCGCACCCAGCAAGATTGATTGCCGATTTCCAGCCCTATGACCAGCATCAATTGGCATTCAAGGGCGAGTTACTCACCATATACTCATAACCTAGGACATTTCTCAGCTCCAGCTACCCAGACCAATTCAACTCTCGGTTTGAGTGATGAGTACAGCCATACTGTAACCAGGTTGTGTGAACTGAACAAAAAGACCGCAATTCCGATTGGAGGCCGGCTACCAAGTGGTCATTTGCGTATTCGTATTCATACTCGTAAAGTATCCTAGACCCACGGATCTAGGATCTACTTTGAGCCGCTCGGTATTTTGAAGCAATGCGATAGTCCGAAAATGGCCTTGTCATCTACTTTAGCTTGCAAGTTGGCTTTCATCAAGATTAAGAACTAATTATAATATGCTTGACGCTCCTCCTCCTCCTCCTCCTCCTCCTCAACTTTCACAATGTGTCTCCGGTATTTTCCCTAGAGAAACAGGTTGCTTTCCTCCTGCGATTGACAAAGAACCAGGACTCACCCCACTCTCCTTCCACCTTTCCCTCTATTTCACAACCTCTACCACCCACCATGAAGTTCCCCACCCTGTCTCGAATAAAGCCTACCGCATCCCTCAACACGGAAGAAGATACCCCCGCAGTCATTCCTTCCAGTCAGCATGCGTCTACGAGTCAGATAGAAAAGGAAATAGATCTCTTGCCCGTCTCCTCTAAGGAGAGTTCCAAAGATGAGGACGAGAAGAAGGATGTGGAGACAACGCCTCTGGACGAAGCAGAAGCTTTAGACAAGCTTTCAGATGAACCAGAATATCCTTCTGGGGCGAAGCTTGCCATAATAGTAGTCTCGCTAGGGCTTTCGGTGTTTCTAATGGCTTTGGTGAGTCCAATTCCAACGCATGGTCAGTGGGCCGTGTACTGATACGAGCCTAGGACAATACCATTATCGCTACCGCAATCCCAAAGATTACAGATCATTTCAAAGCTCTCGATGATGTGGGTTGGTATGGATCTGGTAGGCATGCACCTGTGTTAGTATCACATTGAGGTGTACCACTAATCTTTGCCTTAGCCTACTTACTCACCACATGTGCCTTTCAACTTTTCTTTGGCAAATTATATACTTTCTTTAGCATTAAATATGTTTATTTGACCGCTATATTCGTCTTCGAAATCGGCTCTGGTAAATAGCCTACTTTTTCTTTGAAACCTTCAACCTGAATACTGAACAATTCTAGTAATCTGTGGCGCAGCGCCTACGTCCGTTGCTCTGATAATTGGTCGCGCAGTTGCAGGAATTGGATCTGCCGGGATCTTTTCCGGTGCTTTGGTAAAAAAAAATTCGGGTCAAGTTCTTCCTGTTCTGAAAAACTCTGCGATTCGCGAGACAATTCCGGGAGCAACAGGCTCTTCATAACTTTCTGGGCTGTCTCGGTGCTCAAGTTTTTGGCCTCGAAAGCATACTGACATCGAAATCCTCATAGGTCATCATAGCATATGCAGTCCCCCTCGTCAAGAGGCCAATCTACACTGGACTTATTGGAGCCATGTATGGTTTGGTAGGACTCACCCCCTCCTCCCCCAGCGGGTTTCCAATTCTTCGGACGTTCTTGGGAGTTCAAAAGCAGTTTCTGGGACTCCGTGATTAGGATACAATTCTGTGAACACTTCCCGTACAAAAAGAGTAGAGGCTGAATGAAGGAACCCTTTAGGCGTCAGTTGCTGGACCTTTAATGGGCGGCGCTTTTACTGATAAAGTCTCGTGGAGATGGTGCTTCTACATCAATCTGCCCCTTGGAGCGGTGACGATCTTCGGCATCGCACTCTTTTTCACTTCACCTCCACGTGAAAAAGAGAATTCAATTGGCTTTTGGGAACGCACAAAACAGTTCGATCCTGTTGGGACCATTTTCTTCGTGCCTTGCATTATATGTCTCCTGCTTGCCCTACAATGGGGAGGGTCGAAATACCACTGGGGTAATGGTGAGATTTCCCATTCTCAAAGTCCCTTCATTATCATGGCTGTGTTTAGCTAACCTCGTATAGGTAGGATCATTGCGCTCTTTGTCGTCTTTGGAATGCTCGCTATTGCCTTTGGTGGCGTACAAATATGGAAAGGGGACAATGCAACAATCCCACCCAGGATTCTCAAGAAACGGAGCGTAGCCTTTGGTTCCTGGTTCATGTTTTGCTTGGGCGGCTCCTTCTTCGTTCGTACGTACAGTTCCAACTGCCTTTTCACTCCTCGAATTTGTCATATAGTCCGGGTTTCTTACCACGGAAAAGAATGCTAAGTCTGATTTGCATAGTGATATACTACATCCCTATCTGGTTTCAAGCTATTAAAGGCGTCTCAGCCGTCGAATCTGGTATCAGGAATATCCCTATGATCCTTGGTCTGGTCATCGTATCCATAATCTCTGGTATTGCCATCACCGTCCTTGGCTACTACACTCCATTCATGATTCTCTCATCCTTGTTAATGGCCACGGGTGCTGGGTTGATATCTACATTTAAAGTTGGGTCTGGCCATGCCATGTGGATCGGTTTCCAAGCTCTTTATGGATTCGGTGTTGGCGCTGGAATGCAACGTACGTACATTTCGGAGTTGATTTTTCCTATTTGGTATTGAAATTGATTTACAAGACGTGTTTCGGGAGCAAAGCGACCTTTTCTACTACCGAGACCTGTCTTGCACCTCAAATGACTATCCTGAAGAAACAATGCTAACCCCGAAATGTGCGTAGAAGGGGTCATTGCCGCTCAGACCGTATGCACTCTGGATGACATCCCGACAGCAACAGGTATGTTTCAAGGCTCGATGTACGCTCCCGGAAAGGCAACACTGACTCAGGAATTTCAATCCAGCTATCATGAATTTCTGTCTAACCCTTGGGGGCGCCCTTTTCATCTCGGTTGGGCAGAACATCTTCACAGATCGTCTTTCTACAAATCTTGCCAACAATGTACCGATTCTGAACCCATCTGTTGTCCTCAATACGGGGGCAACGAGTCTACGAAATGCCGTTGGTACAGAAAGCCTTGAAGGTGTTCTGTTCGCATACAACGACGCACTGACACATGCATATTACGTTTCTGTTGCCATGGCATCTTTATCTATCGTTGGCGCGCTCGGAATGGAGTGGAAGTCAGTAAAGGGGAAAAAGATCGAGGCTGCCGCCATCTAGGAGAGCTGGATCTTTCCAGCAGTGTGTTGCAGGTGTCTGAGGTATGATTTGGACAGGAGTTATAAAAAATCTAGCAGCGACGCATTCTCCGTGCGTTTTCTTGGAAGTCAGCATGACTGCTAAGGGATCGCCGACAGCACGATAGATAATAGGTCTTAGCTCCTCTCAATAGTATATATAGACTACTTCAATGAACAAATACACAACCGTCTTGTCGAACGGTCGAGCGACCAGAGGCAAGTTTCCCCGAGAAGGGGTCTGCTTTTAAAAGAGCAACAAGACAGGTCAGAAGACATGGTCTCATTCTCCAACGATTGTCATTAATTCGATTTGATTATTCCTGCTAAAGTACTTTTATTCTTTGGAAGTTCTAGACGAGGCACCAGAGGCGTGGGGCAGGTTAGCGCCCGGAGCAGCGCTAGTCAGCCGGATGGTCCGAGTCCTCCTTCCGCTGATGTAATAAAGGAGTCTAATTAATAAGAAATGTTCGTTCCAACACAGAATACACCAATCACAATCATTACATCATGGCAAGTCTCCTCTTGCCGCTGCAAATGAAGCAGGCCTTTTCTTGGAATTTATTAGACCATATCATCATCGTTCTCTATTGTGGTGGGGGGGGAGGGGGGGGTTTACACACACACTTACTCCCTGCAGCTTCTGTTCCAGCATCAAGGTGAAGAAGGAGGCAGCTCCTATCCTCTAAATATGGGCATCACCTGGCCATGGCCTTTTCCCTCCGAGATGAGTCGCCTTGTTAACTCACCTCCCGAGGTCGAGGAACACACTGGAATCGTGGCCTATGTTTCTGCCCATGGGCTGAGTGGGTAGGTAGACAGGTACTAGTACCGTACATAGAGTAGCAACAGTAATCACTCTAGTTCCCAGTCCCCACGGTAAGGAAAGTACTTTCAGCACATGCATGACACTTGCTTCCCGGGCGTCTATGCTCTATTCCTGGGGTCTAGCTTATCTACCAGCTCAAGTGCTCAACCTATCACATCTTTTCCAAAGCCTCCTCGAGTGCCCCTCATCTAAAGTATCAAATCACCCTCTGGGTCTTGAGACGGTTTCTCAGGGCTTCGCGCCCGTGCTATTTGATTTTGCCCTGCTTTCCCCCGTTGCTGCATTCCACTTGACCCTGCTTATTGCAACAAGCCCTTAGCCCATTGTGACACCACCTCCAATGTTCTAATTATGGCCTCCAGAGCTCGAGGCCCAGCGCTTGAAGAAAACCCCCAGCGTATCCGCCCTCCTCACCTTTCCAAGTAGTACGCTTTGTCCCCTCTTGTCACACCTTCCTTTGCCCTTCAATCCCGCAACTCTCAACAGCTGCATCTTACTCCATACCATTCATTCATCATCCTCTTCACTTGATCCTCAAAAGGTACATTCAAATTGTGCTTTTCAAAGAAAAGCGCTCCAGAGATCTCACCTCAGCCGCACCGTCGCTTAGCATGTCGAACGTCCAACATCGAACTTACGATCCTGTATCTCCTATAGAATCTGGTCCGAAGCGGCCACTGCCGCAGCGAACCCTCACAGACGACAAGATCAAGAACAGTCAAGTCACTGTCCGTCCAAGGACGTCGTCAAGCTCTTCGTCCGGACTTTCGATCAAGACGCCCAGGACAGCGCGCTTTGGCGAAGCAACATCTGTCAACTCACCCATCGGTCCCAGCACAGCTGAGCGATTACCTTTCGCCAATCCTCCGCTTACCACTCGGCACCTCATGCCCCAACTACAACCCTCCGACATGGGCTTCGGCTACATGGCCGACAATCAAGCCTCTAAACACTCATCTTATGCGGGTGTTGAAGTCCCACTGACCCCAAACTCACCCTTGAAGAGTGCCTTGAAGCCGCCTGGCACGCCTGGGCGACTTGCGAATCCTCTCAGCCCGACTTTCCAAGAGGAGCAAATCTTGGAGAAGCACGAGGATCATACAGAGAAGGAAAATGCAAAAGACTTGGTAAGAGAACATATGGCAGAAACGCTGGATTGAACACTGACCTCAATATCCAGAAAGTCAAAACCCGAGTCCGAATGGCCAAGATGTGTCTTCGGGTCACAAATTTTAGTTGCAGTCTCATTGTCTTATCTATGCTTTCAACTACTTTTACAATCTTCAATACCACTAAATCCCTACCTTTAAGGAGCAATCTCCCGGCTTGGGCTCCTAGTCAGAAGACTTGGCCGCAAATTACCCTACTGTGCATCTCGTGCCTGTCGCTAGCTTTCTCCCTTGGCATCTTCTACGCATACTGGCGAGGTGGTCACAAGCGAGCACAGAAAGCCGCCGTCTATTACACCGTCTTCTCTATCGCTTTCTTCACGTTCAGTATAGTCATGTGGGCTATCGGCGCTGCAATATTGAATCAAAGCAAGAAGAACGGGGGCGGTAAGGACATGTGGGGATGGTCTTGCAAGGATGGCAAGCGGAGGGATCTGTTTCAACAAGACGTCGATTATGCTTTGATATGCAGACTTCAGGTACGGAGCTCGTTGCCTGATAAGGAATTCCACCATGCTGACTGACGCCTTTAGAATTGGTCGCTTCTTTGCGCTTTCATCGAGATCATTGTCGAAGTTCTCACCATCAGCATATACGCCATTGTCTTTTACCGCTTCCACTCCAAGCGCAGGCTCGCCAAATCAATGGATCTGCGCGATAAAGCTCGCTCTGATCTTTATCTTGCCCAACTCAGGAGTCAATCTGCGCCCAACACCCCTGGCTTCCAGAAGACCCCCATGACTTCCACATTTCCTGCGCACATTCATGACGATCCCATCGATGCGGCCGAGAATGGCGAATATTACAACGAATCCACCCAGTTTGCTTCGAAACACCACTCATTCTCCCAACCGAAGCCATTCACTCTACAGCCGCCCCCAATCAAGGTTCACTCTGCCACTCCTGCTATGTCACAGGAAGGTTTCGAGTCAGTGCCTCAGGTCCAGGAGCATGTCCCGGCAGCGCCAGGCGAGCAGACCTACGATGCAGTGCCCATCCCAGGAGAGTACGCGAGCCCCCTTCAAAGTCCGGGCTACCAACCACATAGCATGAATTTTGGGAGCGAGCCGGGGCAAGCTTACACGACCGAGGGTCGGGTAGAGAGCCCACCTACCAGTCCTCGGTTGCAGCACAGTAATCTACGATAGATTTTCATAAAGAGCAGTAGGCAGGAGTATTGGGGATCTCTCTTCATCAGCATTTATACCAATTTCTTTCATATATTTGAGATGGTGTTTGGGTGGGGAAGTCCGTGGATTTTGTAAATCGGCCGGAGACAGTTCACCACATATTACCCATATCCTCTTGAGTGGATATGCTTGATGCTACAAATGAAAAGAACGTGATAGAGTTTTGACAGCGCGTATTCATGTAGAATCTCAATCCAGTGACATGTGCACGAGAGTGCTAGCATACAGGCATTGGCAGGAGTCTGAGTTCATTCCGATCTAAAACCTCGCAACCAGCAAACTTTCTGCGTTACTACTTCCTCAACACACATTTATCGCTGCCTTTTTCCACATGTCCACTCAAGCCTTTTCAACAGAAATCAACACTCTCAGAAGGTTCAAAGATTCAATTACGCTAGACGCGGTCCACACGAGAGCAGCTCTCCCCTGCCGCAGAACTTACGTCTCGCGCCCAAACCCCAATCAAACCCTCAAGGTCTGGCCATTCGTCTTCATCTTCATCGCCGGAACAGGAGCCTACGTTTACATGGTCAAGAACCGCGCCAGCGAGCCCCAAAAGCCCCGTGGCCCCTCTGTGACACCCAAATAGATTTAGCATTCGCATTTGCAGACCATGGCACCCACCTCACCCCGCCTCTCGGGCCCCGAAAAGTCGACGCCCACTTTCTCGCCCGACAAAACGTCCGTAATCTACGTCTTGGGTGGCCCAGGTGCCGGTAAAGGGACTCAATGTGCTAATTTGGTTCGAGACTATGGCTTCACACATCTTTCTGCCGGAGATCTGCTACGGGCGGAACAAGACAGGGCGGGCAGCGAGTTCGGAAGGATGATCAAGGACTATATTGCCGAAGGGAAAATTGTGCCGATGGAGGTGACTGTGCAATTGTTGGAAAATGCTATGATGGATCAGGAAAAGGGAAGGGGACGATTCCTGATCGACGGTGCGTATACACTTTAGACATTGCGTTGAGTCTACATGATGTGACGAAGGAGCGACAGCTTATCAACGCACAGGGTTCCCCCGCAAAATGGATCAAGCCATCCGCTTTGAAGAAGCCGTCTGCCCCTCGAAATTTATCCTCTTTTTCGACTGCCCCGAAGACGTCATGACCGAGCGTCTCATCAACCGGGGAAAGACCAGTGGCCGCGCTGACGATAATGCCGAGAGCATCAAGAAGCGATTCAAGACGTTTGTGGAGACGAGCATGCCGGTTGTGGACTACTTCGAGAAGGAAGACAAGGTGGTGAAGATCAAGGCAGTGAAAAGTCCGGGTGAGATATACGAGGAAGTGAAGAAGAGGATGGGAGAGAGAGGCTTCGAGATGGCTAAGAAATAGAGAAATCTGGTCGAGAAGGAAGGAGAGCTCGGTGTCAGGCTCCATCTGTGCTCCTGTCTCCTAGCTGCTTCGATGCGTGTTCCTAGTATCGGCCAACGCTGTGGTCATAAACTGTCTAACGAAACGTTGAAGCATTATTGTCGGATAAACGAGCATCTTTTCGGTGCTCGGTGCCGCTCTTTTGGCCTCTGCTCATAATGGAAGGCTTGTCTATGGAAGTCCAGTAAGTACTTCAACCTTGAGCCATTGAAGACGTGATCTTTTTATCTGTTGACGCATACGTCTGCCCAGAACAGTTCCAATAGTCCGCCCCAAGCATGATGCAGGCTGCCTCTGAGGAGAAGGTCCACGTTGTTTGATCATGGCTTAGCATCGATAAATCTCGGCGTTTTACTATTCATCAGCAGCACTTATGATGTAGGTATCCAGCAGACTTTATCCCTGGACTCACCACATATCTAGTGTTTTTCTAAAAAGGAATAACGAGCTCCCATTCTATAGAGTTTAACAATAAGAAGAAGCAAGGTGGCTCTATCCATTGAAAATTTTGCCTTGCTTCTATTGACAATTGAAAAATGATCGAGTCGGCCAAAGTGAGGTCTTCTTTCCTATTGTTCCCTCACGCTTACACGCCAAGGAGATCTTCCCTTCACTGCTTTACTCAAACCCTTCACCTCTCATCTTCTCCCTCCTCCCCCCTCTATCCTACACAAGTCTCCTTTCTACAATTGAATACCTTGAACCTTCCACTTTCAAAGGCGGCATGCTATGAGCATCAGTCTTTACAGTGACTAGCGAAAACAGTAATTGCTGTCCGTTCACACTATTAAATCACTTGTCTGGCGGTCCTTCCGATTTGCCAGCCTTCAGAAACGACTCCTCGAAACAGACCACAAGAACACCCTCTCATCCATAAGTGCAGGCGACTGCAACCTCGGATCGTGGAGCATCCATTACGTCGGGCCTACTATCACCCCACCAACTGCTTCACACTCTCGTCATCTTTCCTCACTCAGCCTCCAATCTTTCACTGCTTAAACAATTTCAACTAAATCTGCACCAGTTGCATCCTACTCTTCGACGTGACGCTTCTGCTTCCTGAAAAAGCTGTCACTGGCCGCACGTGTCATGGCAAAAAAGAAGTCAACGCCAGCTCGGGCTCCTAAAAAGGGCTTGCTGGGTAAGAAGACTAACATCGACAAATTGATCGAAGAGGCAAACAAGAAGAAGCCCCTTTCTGGCACCAAGCTGCCACCCGGCACGGCGAGCGTCCGCCTTCCATCGCTGCAGCCGACCAGCCAAGGCAATCCACGTCGGCCAAGCCAAATGCATCGTCGACAACCCAAGAAGGTTGTCCCAGGCCTGATTCAAGATCAGAAATCCGTTTCCTCGGGATCAGATGGTCTACATCGTCCAGGGAAACCACTCGTATGTCTACCTTGTGAGCCCAATACGAAACGTTCGCTGAGATATGCGCCGAAGGGCCATTTCCCGTTCCTCGAACTTCCTGGAGAGCTGAGAAACAAGATCTACGATTACGCCATCGTAAAGCAGTACTATGAGATAGAATGGGTTGACAACAACCAAAAGAACAAAAGCCTGACATATCGGCTTCCTAGGTTAGGTAGGGCATATGGACCCCACCTTGAATCAGGTGCTGCCAGACGCCGTCGTCAGTTTGACTACTCCCGGCGTGTGCCTAGTCAGAAACAACTGGCAGAGGGTTCCATTTTCCCTGGGCCCGCTGCTCTCCTTGTCGTCTGCAGTAGAATGCACAAGGAAGCATGCTCAGTGTTCTACTCTAAGTCGACCTTTACCTTCCATGGTCTGGGCGCTCTTCGCCAATTCTTGAATTACCTCTCCCCGATCGCGACAGAATCCTTGACCCGACTTGCAATCAAATACCGTGCCTACGGCGAACCGAATCGCACTGAAGATCAAATATGGAAAGCCAAGCACGACCGGCTATGGGAAGACTTGTGCTGGCGCATCGCAGACCGGTGCAGTTCATTGACTCGTCTCTCGCTCGATCTCACCTTAAACAAGTCACCCCTTTGGTTCGCACCTTTCGATCTCGCGGACAAAGCAGGGATTGGCGCCCAGTGGATCAAACCCTTATGGGCCTTTCAAGATGTGGGAATTCAACGGTGCTGGGTGCGCCTGCACTGCTTGAGCAAAGACAGCTCCATTCTAGAGGTTGAGAGTTGGAAGGTGAGAAAGGAGATTCTCGGAGCTTCATGGAATGAAAAGGCGGAGGCGCAACGTGATGCTTACGGGTTCGAAAAGCGCCACAGTGGCGCAAAGGAGGCCAAGAAAGGCATGGTGCTCAGACTTCGGATTGATGGAGGCCTGGAAGGTGCTTGAGGGGGAAAGGAGATAGGATGTTATGGTCATGGACGGTAGATTTTCTTTCCTTGAGGGCTTAGAATGCGGTTCGGTACGAAAAGTTTATCGGTTTGTTCCAAGGTCTCTGTTCCAAGGCCTCTGTTCTTCCGGACGCTGTCGGCAGGACAATCTAATGGAATTATCTCAATCGGAGGCCAGAAGGGTAGTATTTTGGCTGGTTGGACAGGTCACACAACTCCTTTGCTCTCTTTGCTCAGCAGCAAGCACAAAGTCAATTGACATGGAAATTTACTATCATGCATCATTACATAGATGTCTCTATCCAATAAAAGCGGTCCTTCTTCGGAATCTGTGATCATCAATTGTTTTCCCTGCCGACTCTGCCATGGAGTGCCTTTACATGGTGAGCATCTTGACAAAGCCCGGTTTACAGACGGTGGTGGCCTATGAACACAGTGGTAGCAGACTGGTAGATGACGACTGTCAGCCACGTCATTCAGCACGTTTCTCGTCAAAACATCTCCGGGGAGGACTTCATAGGAGACCGTTGCATGGTACACCACTGCTATGTACATTCTCCCACTCACCACCTCCCTCCATGACGTCCAATCAAATACACTGCGAAAGCGCGAGACGGACTCCAATACGCCAAGAACCTGGACCACTGCTGGTGGGAATCTGGAAACGAAGATGAGGGGTATCCGAAGTGAACATATAAGGATTTATAATGATGATATGGAAACATCGTCAAAGAGACCCAAACGCCGTCTTCCACGTGGTCAAGACTCGACTTCTGAGATTGTCGACGAAGGCCTCCGTTCATTCTGCTTCTCTATTGACTGCCGTGTCTTGGTCTTGTCCTACTCTGTAGTCTCTTCATGCTGGAAGCTTATGCCATTCAGATTGTGCCTTGATCCGATCTGATAGTCTTGGGGGATCATTTCCAGCAAGTCACCGCTTGCTTCTGTAATCATTCTACGGATTTCGAGTCCCGACGCTTTTCTTTAGATGATGGCTGTGGTTGATGGGAATCCATAGTCGGAATCGGTTGGCGTGGGTTTGACTGGCGTCTCCAAGGGTATATTTGCGACTCCGTATAGACATAAATCAGCGATGATTTGTCAAGATGGAGCAAAGTCACTCACTTGCTGACTTTGTCTCCTCTTTGCAGCTCCCACCAGGGAAGATGTAAACCCCACAGTATTTTTGTAATCGATAGATCAGTCCGTTATGGAAACCGTCCTCTCTTGTAGATGAACAACATTCAACATGCATTCTTTGGCGTAGACATTTAGGCCCCATGACTCGATTCGAGCCTGGCGATTATATCACGTAGTCGGCTCTAGTGAGTACGGATTTTCCAGTTCTGCTGCCGACAAAGTTGAACCATTTCTCGTAAAAGACAGTTGTCTCTTCGAGAGGCCTCGCCTTTTTCTCTCAGATCTCAACACGGTCGCGCCAGATGGTGATATTCGTAGCGAAGGAGATTCTCGACATATCTGTCGGAACGATGACGGGAGAACTCTCGCGTGGTGGTCGGGTGATGCCTAGATCGCCTGGGAGAGTGCTGAGCGATGGAGAATTGGAGGCGGGCAGGGTGGGAAAAGAAAGGCTTGTCGTGACTTGCTATCCACCTCAACATATTCATTGCCGTACCAAATGTACGATGCGCACTCGACCGCAACGCTTGCGCCTTGCATTGTCTCGCATTTCCTAAGCGTAGAGAGTCCCATCCGCTCTATCCCATTGTTCTGATTTAACGTATGGCGAGCTTAGTGCCATAGCGAGGAGCGACTCTCCCAACGCATCTTGCCATGCGATCTCTAGGGCATCTCAGTGCCCATCTTCGAAGGTCGCTTTACGTTGGGGCCGGTACAAAGATTTGCAGGGGTGGATGCCTTGCGCGTGTAAAATCAGGTGGGAGAGTGATATTCGAAGGAAGTCCGGGATCCAGGAGAGAAGGTGGGGAGATGGGTGTGGAGGAGGTAAGAAGCTGGCATGATTGGCGATTGGAAACTTTCCCTAGCAAGGGCGACTCGGATCTTTGGGGAAATGGACAGTATGTGTGGATCGACGGAGAAGGCTGGATTCAGCTGTAGAACACTTTGCGAAGGCGAACATGACAGCAGGCTGAGGAGAAAGGCGAAGCTTGTTAAGATGTGTGGATGTGTGGACGTGTGGATGACGAGTATAATGTAGAAGACGGCGGGAATGAAAAGGCACAGGGATCAGAGGAGCAGAGAAGATGCTCTGCTGGTGCTGCACATCTATCAATCAATCAATCAATCAATCATCGTGCACAAAGAAGGAGAGAAGCCGCCTGACCAGACTCCAGGTAAAGCACGCCGAGGCACACGAGGGTTGTGGCCTGTCATCCCTACTCCCTGTCGCCCATTCCTTGCATTATGTTGTATGGATCAAGGCGACAGCCACAAAAACACTGCCTCAATCGCCACCATCATCATTGGACAATCCCTCCATCTCATCATCAACCTCTCACCAGCGAGGCCCCTCAACCTCGCCTTATCCATCATCAACAACAACACAACAACACAACCATAACCCGCGTCATCTTCACCTCATCCTCTCGTCCACCATTTCAAAGCAAGAACCCAATCGTCTCCACTCATTTCCAGCTTGCAGTCCCCATGGATTTGCCCTCGGATGAATCGTTGAATCCAGTACACCTCGCAGATGCAATTGAACGTATCTCCCAACATCACTAACAGTCTGCAAAGGTAATTATCCTCCTCGTTTCGATAAGAATGGGAATATGAGGGGCCGCTAGTGGCCCTGCCACGATTGAGATATAGCTGAGGGACCACCTCTACCATTTCTCCTGCTGTCTAGCAGTTCGCTTTCATACCTTAGTAACAATGCGATGCACTATACAAAGGTATCATCCATCCCCATCTCCTACCTATCATGCTCAGCCATTCGCCTTCTCCACGCCGCTAGCTAGGGCGCCTACACTTGCTACCGCACTCAAGCTCTCCTTTCTCCTCTCTTGCAGAGGTCGCACCATCCCATTGGTCCCTATGACCAACCCCCCGGTCTGGACTCGATCGTTAATCATGCTATCGAGAATCTTTGTCATCTCGTCTATACTCTTTCTCTTCATCTCTTTTTCCTTCTCCATTTCCGTTTCCTTGTACTGTATCGGGCTGCTAGGTGAGAGCAACTGTACCGGACTAACGGGGGAGGTAAATGAAACCCCACTGTTACCACTACCACCGCTATCTTTGCTATCATTGCTCTGATGGTGGCTTTCCTTGCGGATCCCTGGAGACAGAGGCTCAGATGCGAAGTCTGCAGTATCACGATGGCGAGCGGCAGATCGAAGGGCGTTGACCATCCGATCTTTGTCGTCCAGTCGCGCACGCAAGTCGGCAATTTCCGCGTCTTTTTCTCGTAAGATTTCCATTGCGCTGACATGTTCTTCGACTCTGCCAATTTTCTTCTGCGAGCTTGGCGAACCCAGCGCGGATGATTTGGATTGACTCGATCGTCGAGCTTGCAGCAAACGCTTTTCCAACGTTGAAATGTACCTCTTCTTGTCGGCCAGGTCTGCTTGGAGGGCGCGGATATGTGCTTTCGATGTCGCAGTACCATCTCCAAACTCGCCTGCCGAATCTTCTTCGTTACCCAGCGAAGATACGGGCGAGTACTGCTCGTCACTTCCTTTCCCAGCTGCTGTGACGGTGGAGCCAGCGGATACTGTCCGTTGCAGCGATGGTGTAGCTCCTCCGAGCGTTGAATGACTTCCTGAAGACCGCAGAGACCGCAAGGTTTTTATGGAAGATTCGTTCCTCTGGGTCGTGGAAAGGGATGGGTGCATGCTCATGGATGACATCTTGCCATTTGTATTGACGCCGGATGACTTGGAAGACAATATCAAGCGATTGAGATGCTCGATACGGTCGTTCAAAGCCGTTCTTGCAAGTTGCATCTCCAGCATCTGCTCTTCGCGTCTCTGTTCTGCTTCTTTCTCAAACTGCTTCTCCTCAAAATCGAATGGTCTTTCCTCTCTTCCCTCCTGGGTCCTTTTGTGGCTGTCGAGTTCATTCCGCAAGCTCTGTATTTCCATTCGATATCGCTCAAGGAGAACCCTGCTTCCTGCATCCGTACCGCTGCCAAGAGCTTCCTCCGCTTTCTTTGCATGGCTCACTATGTTGTTTTTCGCCCTCGCTGCAAACTTCAGGGTGTTCAAGTTTTCACCAGTATGTCCATTGGCTGTGGCCACACTCCCGAATGACCCGAGCTGAATCGTGCAGAGAATGCTGACCAATGAATTTCCTGACAAGGCTGGCTGCAGCAGTCGAGTAAGTTTGCTGTCTCGATATGGCAAATGCTTGCCCTCTTTGTCTGTTGAAGTGCCGTTGGAGTCTTTCTCGCCCGAAAGCCTTGCAATGACGGTGCCGAGAGTCAGCAAACTTTTGTTGATGTGGGCACCCTCAGTTCTTCGCTCCTTGTTTTCTGCTGCCCTCTCGGAACCAGCCAAATCAATCATGCTCAACGTGGATACCCGAACGCCTCCAGGCATAAGAGGGGCTCGTTTTTCTTTCAGCTCTTTTCCACCGTACGGCGCACGCTCCCGACTCTCAACAACAATTTGAACAACAGCATGACTACGGGAGCTTTGAGCATTGTATTGGGTGCTTCTAGTCCTCCTAGACTGGTCGCCTCGAGCAATGACTCGAAGCAACTGAGTTGGACTTTGTACGATTTCTTCTTTCAATGGACTGGCAAAGACTCCTCGTTTTGGGTCCTCACGAAGTTTGATCTCTTCTGGCTGTGGCGACCCTGGTCCAATGCCGGCTTCCAAAGGCGGCTTCAACAAATCATGTATTCTCTCGTTATAAATTTCCAAGTAGCTGACTCGTAGTAAGAATTCGCGATGTGGTGTTTCGCGAATGAAAGAAAATATGTCGGTTATAGCCAGCGGGATCACCCCTGGTGATGTTGCCGTTCCTTGCATGGAGAAGGTTTTGCCAGTCCCCGTCATGCCGTAAGCAAACACTGTTCCGTGGTAGCCCTCCATCACACGGCGTACAAGCCGTTTCGCTGACGCATCGTAAACCTTGTGATTTTGATCGTAAGGTGCGAACACATTATCTACCTCGACGTAAGTAGCGGTCTCGGAGACTATCGACTAACCGAACAAGTGGTCTTCAGGTACAGTGTGACGACTGATCTCAGCTCCGAAGCTGGTGGTTGCCAGTGCGCTCTTGGGAAGGCACTGCACAAGAAGTTTGGATTTGGAGTGGTGTAATGAAAGTCCCCCGGCTTACCATAGTAATAATCCCCACCCTCTCTTCCCCTGTAGGCTACGAGAGACTGCCGGCTATCCACCATCCAATCCTTGCCAGACGACTTGTCCGCACCTGCATCTGGTCGTACGCGCACGCTGACAATCACATTGCCCTTTCCCTCCTGTTCTCTTCGACCAGAATCCTTTTTCTTGCTTCCATCCTTTTTGCTGACATGTCCTTCTTCCCTGGCCCTCTTGTCGTCTGTGTCTTCGAACGTTGTCGCTGAAGTAGAGTAAGACCCTTGAGCAGAAGAACTTCGGCTGTGTGGCGGCGACCGCAGACTGGCGAGATCATTCGACACTCTAGTCCCCGAAGTACCGAATATTGCTTTACCATCCCCAGTCCCGTTCAAAAAAGTAGGGGTTGGGCCTCCACTGTACATTTGACCAAGTTCATCTGTTGACGCTTTTATTTTAAGTCTTTTGGCTCTCAAGCTACCGGCGCGTGTATTACTTCCGTCTTTGCTTTGCGCGGTCGCTTCGGATATCAAGGAATGGGTGGCCGTCGAGTATTTGCTGTCGAGACCGGGTCTCCTGACTCTGGGAGGTTGGGGAAAATTCGCAATGCTGACGGAACGTCGGATCTCTTTGTCGGTCGACGGACCTTCCATTTGATCAAGAGCCTCATTGGTCGAATTGGAGCGCAGAATTGGAATTCTCGGGCTAGAGGGCGCATGACTGGTGCTCGGGGAGGTAGACGGTTGGATGATCTTCGAAGGGCTCTTGAGAGCGAATTTCGAGGCCGTTGGAGATGCAGACTGCTGCCGAGAGGACTCAAACCCAGTGAAAGGGTTTCGCAACTTGGAGAATGGCAATTGGGGAAGAGCAGAGGTTGGTGGGGGAAGAGCAAGCTGGGTCATGTTGACCTCCATGTGTGGAAGTTGCGAACAAGTGTGTAGTTGCTCGGCAGGAGAGACAAAGGGAGAAGAGGGGGGCAAACTCCTGGATGATGGGCCGTTTGTGGAAAGATGTCAATGCATTCCCAGCTGCTCATCCTCGTCACCTGAAGAAGAGCCCAGCCAAGGAAATCTAGTGCTGTCGCGGCGACCAATTGTTCGAGGAGGGGATGGTAGACGGAAATTCGTCCTGTGGGGACAGGAAGACTGGGGAGGACCAATTGCGAAGGATGTAGTACAGCAAGTGTGAACAATAGTGTACGCGACCCGGATTCACAGCAGTGAAGATGCGTAGAGTACGAGGAAGTTGAAGACAAGCAGTAGCGACGGCAAGGTTTTTCCAAACAATCCTTGTAGTTTTGAGACCCCGCGATGTTTCAGAGACGGCAACAGCATTCCTCCTTGCCCCTGACGACGTTGATTAAGATTATATTCCAAAGAAAATCAATCAACGTTTGGTGGAAGCAGAGGGGACAGCATCGACGAGAAGGTCAGTCTTCTGATGACCTGCCTCGGTACCTATGGAATAAAAGACGAGCAGATTATTTTCATACACGTCTTCACCTTCTCCTACTTATTATGTATCTATTTGACTAGAATCTTGGCCGGGCTCCAATGCAGCATCGTTCCCCTCTATCCCACCTGCGCTATGCTATGCTTCGCCATGCTTCGCTATGCTATGCTATGCTTACCACGAGGAAGGGGCTTGATTCGCTCCTGGGAAAAAGCATCACATTACATTATCACACCCTGCAATTGCGTGCAGGAAATCGTGGCCAAAAGAGAGAAAGAATTCACGACTGCGTGGAGCCGACGGCCATCACACCAGTCAGAGGCAATTTGTATCACACCATGTGGAACAAAGGGACGTTGGCATTTGCTATACAGTAGTCTAGTCGGTAGTATTTTATTGAGAAGAAGAATCTTGGATCCAACGTTAGGGACAAGACAAATTTGCAAGGTCGGCATCAACTCAATCCATGAATGCAACACTATCAATGGCTGCTTTACCGGCGTTTGACTAGTTGACTTGTTGCCAATCGTAGGGGCAGGGCGGAGAAAGATGTTAGAAGGAAAAGAGTTGGTGCCTGCCGTCTGGTGCCTTTGCTTTTGAACTTTGAAGATCTTGCCCCTTTCTTCTTATTCCTCGCCTCCAACGCCTCGGGAAACAATCTTTGGTAAGATACTGATACTGATACTGATACTGATACCTACCTTACTCTTGTTTGTGAAATTAGCCTAAAAGAGCCTCACATACCTGACCTTGTTGCATTATTTGGGTTCATCTTTCCTCGTCTAGGCTTCTGCCTGGGGAACAAGTATTGCGCTATCCCTTTCCTACTCCCGACACATCCACTTCTTCCATTACAACCTTCAACACTCTTCAGCAGTAACATAATATGATGTGGTGAGCAACCACGGTCAAGTAGTCAAACCGAAGAAGCTGCAGTTACCCAAGGTTGTATCCCTTGGCCTAGCATGTCCAGAATTGAGAGGCTCGAGAGGCAAGGACAGGCCCGGCGAAAGGTATGATGATTGTAGCTGTGAGTGGAAGCAACGCTGATCCAATCATGATTTGGCAACCCCAAAATTAAGCTTCCTTGCGACTTTCTCACCGCGACCGTCTTCAGTCTCACCTCCTCTCCTCTTCAGATCTTCGCCCATCCTCGCCGCCCCTCCGCCCTTCTTCGGCAGATCCTCTTTCGCCGTGGGTCGTGGATCGCTCGACCACCATTTATGCTCAAGCACCTGACGTGCCGTGCACCTTTTCCGGGGATCCAAGGCGAGCATAGACATCAACAAATCAACTCCCACAGGCCCTGCCGTGCCAAACTTGGACAAGTAGAAATCCTTCCCGCGCACTGGTATTGTCGCAGCTTTGTCATACTTCAAAAATCCTTCGAGCGTGGATACACCCGGCCAATTCTCCTCTGTCGGAGTGCCAATTGCGTTGCATATTAGTTCAAGCTGATGCACATCCGTGTTGCCTGCAACGAAAGGAAAGCGTAGAATGAGTTCAGCGAAGACGGTTCCCATTGACCACACATCGACTGCGCCGGAATAGAATCTTGCCCCGAAGAGTAGCTCTGGTGGCCGATACCAACGTGTAATGACCTGGTAAGTCATAGGCCGATAAGGGTCAGAGAATGATCTTGCCAGCCCGAAATCAGCAAGTTTGACTTCTCCGTCTGCGGCTATGAGAAGATTGTTGGGCTTTATATCGCGATGTAGCACAAAATTCTCATGGCAAAACCATACAGCACGGCCTAGCATCCCCATCCAAGCTTTGACCTCAGCCGTACCGTAGCGTATACCCTCACTGTCTTTGATGAGCATTTCGAGATCTCCTAGGGGTAGATACTCAAGTACCAGATTGAGGTTTTGATTTTTGGACGAGAAGACAGCATGCAGTGCAATGATATTTGGATGGGAAAGCTCTTGAAGATGCTTGACTTCTCTGATGGCGTCCATAGATAAGCCGTCGCGATATTCGGTGTTGACCTTGATCTTCTTGATTGCCAGTAGGGACGAGGGGTCTGCTCTCAGGTGTGCCAAATAGACTATGGCGTAGGTGCCCTCTCCAAGCTTCTTGTCTTTGACGTATTTTTGTTTGGTCTCGTCATTTACTCGTTCCGCCAATTCCTTTCCTTTTTCTGGCTTGGAAGGAGAAGCGTTCAGAGCGTTGGAAAGGGAGTTGGTGCGAACAGCTAAAGATTTGGCTTTGGTGGCAGTGACCTTGATGTTGGATGTAGCATCATATGTGACTACCGGCGATATTGCCATGGTTGCTTGTCACAAGCAGACCTTGCATCAGAATCTCTCAATACTCCATCTGATCTTCAGTAGGCCCAAGAGGCATCTTCATAATGCCCTCGATTAACTTTGCAATTCTGCTCGCAGAGAGTTGCGGGCTTTCAATACTGATGTGTTGATATCCACATGAACGCTAGCGGCGAGTACTAGGTACTTAGTACACTAGTAGAATCATCCTTCAGCTCGTTTGCAACCTTCAAACTCGAGCAACCACAACATATGCAACTACAATCGCGCTTGTCTTTATCATGATCATTAGAAGTGCGCAAGCTCACTTACTACCATCAACACTTCAGTACTTCATCCTAAAATCGCAACATTCACAGTGCCTCCGCCATCTCCACGCTCGAGCCTCCGCATCTCAACCCCCAATTCCTCAGCCCACGCCTTTTGTTCCAGACGCTTCCACCTTTCTCAAACTCATCGGGCGCAACCTCTCACAACATGTCGGAAAGATACCCACTTGGCAATCTCTATTCTCTCTCTCGTCAACCCAACTCCATGAATTAGGTGTTGAGCCAGCTCGAACGCGACGGTACCTGCTCTGGTGGAGGGATAGATTCAGGAAAGGCATCTTCGGAGTGGGCGGAGATCTCAAGAACGTCAAGGATGGGGGGGCAGAACTTCGTGTAGTGGAAGTACCGGTTGCTAAAGCCGGACGTCCAAAATCCAGAAGCACGAGCACAGCGATTGGTCTACAATGGACGAAGAGGATGGTCGTCAACGAGCCACCAGATGTCGTGGAGAAGAGCCCATCGTTACAGCAGTTGAAACCAGTAGATGGCATGAAAGTGGCTGGTGTGCGGACGATAGTGGGGCCATATGTGCAGCCTGTGAAGGGAACGAGTGGAAGTGTGGCCACGATCAAGGTTCAGGAAGGTATGTGGGAGGTCAGGAGAGGGGTCAAGGTTGATGGTGGAGAGAGGAGGAAAGTACAGGTCAGGCGGAAGAAATTATTGGAGGAGAGGAGAACGAGTAGGAAGTAGTGGGTATTGAGAAAACAAGTCACGGTTGTTTCTGCTTGTCCAGACAAGACCAAGGGCATAATTATACGTTACGGAGGACTTGCTCTCAGGTTGTCGATGCCTTGTGCTATCTATACCCTTTTTCTTACTTGACGTGGTAAACAAATCGTGAGCTTCATGGTGTGACTGCACAACTCTGGTGATCGAGCATCTGGACGTCTCGAAGGATACGCACGCCATGCTAAATTCAAACAGCAATCCAGAACATTCTCCCTCATCTACCATATTCCAAGCTAGGTACAATGACAGGCCCATATTTACTCACCCCCACCGCCCCCATTCCTGCCGCATCGGTCTGTACCATAAAATCCACGGCCAAGCTCAACTTCCCGTTCCCTATCCCATGCATGTTCGTTTGTCCAAACGTCCCGGTCACAACTTCCGGATCGTAAGCCACAATCGCCACATAATTTCTCCTGCCCATTAGCTTCCTCATATCTCGCTGTCTTCCATCTGGCTCAGCAGCGAAGATCTCCATCATGTCCTCTTTTGTATCGCTCGGCGCGTTATTTGACCGGTGTCCGTTTTGTGGGATGTAAAGCGGTTTCTGAGAGGCGTGGAGAAGCTTGAGGACGTAAGATGGAGGTGGTGTGTTGACAACAGAGGCAGATATCAGCTGGTACATGGTCTTGTGATCGGAGGGTTTTGCCGGATCGTGCACAATGCCAGCGCCGCAGCAATCGACAGCACCGGATAGAAAAGTCATCCGAATCGACTTTTGGTGGGATATACTCTGAAGGGTACGAATGAGATAAGTGCGTTCAAGGTCCTGGTGGAAGTCAGCATGAGACACCTGCGACGACTGGCGAGTGATCAGGGCTTACCTTGGATTCATGCGTCCATTGATCGCGTAGTTCGTCGAGCATGTCAATGTCGCCGAATGGACTCAATATCCCACCCATGAGACCAGATTTACCAACAGCCTTCTTCACAGAGTCGAAGCCGGAGCCGACAACGCCTTTAGCACCCACAACCCCAGCTGCCGAGCTAGTTACTTTACCCAAGAGGTTGTAGGCACCGGTCACGGCTTTCTTACCGGTTGCAACAGTGTGAGCAATCTGCTCAGCCGCTTCCAGTCTTGGATACACGATCGGTACTGAAATCATCCAGATGCAGTGTTGCACACTGGACGGTAGCATTGCGACTTTTGGGAAGAGGCCCTGGTATGTTGGACCAGCCATTACCTGATGGGGATTCCTCTCAGATCTGCAATCCGGGCCCACGACGACAACTGCCGGCCCCAGATACTTTACGAAATGCCAACCAGTGCCTGTAATAGTGAAGATATCGGTGTCTGTACTCACGTTGCGGAGAATCTCCAGAGTGGTATGGTGCTGGAAGAGCAAGTACATTTCTATGCCGACTCGGCCAATGTTCTTGAACATGTTGGAAAATTGCATATATTCAGGATATGATCCGAAACCATCGAATCTGCAAAAGTTTTAGTTTCTGTGACGACTTTCACGGATGGCGAGTTTGAGGACCTACATGTCATGATCATCAATCTGCAAAATGTGTGGTATTTGCGCAAAAGCTTCTCGCAAGTATGGCTGGTCAAAATGACTGGTATAATAATGGAAGTACGCATGTGAGACATCTTCTTCGTGCTTGGCCGTCCACTGAGCATTCTTCCTATTCTCCTTGCCACTCATTGCGAGCCATTGCTTTAGTAAAGGAATCTCCTTCCAGATTCTATCAGCGTATATCTGATCACCCAAACCAAGCTGCGTATGAAAACCACCGCACTCGACGTGTTTTTGCATTATGTCCTTCCACATATGACCGATGCCACCCACACGTGCACGCTCATTGGCATTGACGTTGAGCGAAAAGTCGTTGCCAGAAGTCGCAATGAATCGCCAATTCGTCTCATTGCGGCCGGCAACTAAGAACTCATATCTCGTGCAGCCAAGATGAGAAGTTATGGCGTATGTCCACTTTGCACTAGTATGCTCCTCCATCTGTAGATCGACATCATATCGATAGAAAGTCCAACGCTGGTGAACGGAGATTTGACTGGCCTTCAGTTGGCGGGGATTTGGAGAAAGATCTACGCTTTGGTGGATATGTATAGTCGGAGGTTGAGGAGCATCAGTGATAAGCAATATCGACCCCAGCCAAATGCCCCTCTTAAGATCCATGTTGGTATACCTTAGATAAGGTCCGAAGTATACTCCATTCGTAGGCGCAATCCTGTACATATCCACGCCTGCACTTGGTGGAGGTCCCGAGAAGCCTGCTACGGTAGGAGTCGAGGATTGCATGCTCATGATGCTGTCTTGATAACCTGGTGTGGATGGTTGGAATCCTGGAGATGCCAAAGGCTTACCACTGAACGCACTAAGGCCTGGAGATGCAAGCGCATTCCCAAAGTTGACACTACCGGTTGGAGACAAGGGCTCGTTGAGATTGAGAGGCATTGGCCCCTTGGGGAATTCCCATTGTGTAGATTGGGAGGGTAGATGAATATAGTAATACTGGCCTGAGTTGGGATCAAGGTGGTGGATCCAGCCCTCTGGAAGAGGCGGAGGTGAAGCAGGCCCAGGACCAGCAGGCGTGGGAGACGACTTGATCGGCAATTGTGTAGAGGCATGAATGTTTTCTTGGAGAGGCTGTTGTGCCATTGCCACTTGAGGTATGGGAGAATCATTTGCGAAAGCTGGGTGGCCTTGATTGCCGGACTCTGCTGGAGAGCTCACCGCTGCAGCCGCTCCAGCTGCAGCTCCAATAGTCGCACCCACAGCGGCAGTTCCAACTGCTTGAGAATGTTTCTCGTTGGAATAACCTTGTGTCCCAGTGACGGAGGATCCAGCAGGCGAGTAAGCTGGTGGGGGAGACGACGTGACATGCATTCGTTGAAAATCTTGTTCCAGAGCTGCTGAGGCGGTAGTTCTTCCTGCTTGTGAGGATGGAGAAGTAACTTGCCCTTGAGCGATCGGCGATTGGACGGAAGGTGAGCCAGAGGCCTGGCCGGGGCCCTGGTATACAGTCGGAGGCCCATGAGGCTGACTTCCAGGCTGCTCTGTGGGTGTCCAAGGCCTTCTTGTCGGATCTGGCTGCTGTAGCACTGCCGACTCTTGCGCTCTCATCGGCTGGGGATACTGAGCTGCTCTGTGTGCTGCTGCTGCATTCTGAGCTTGCAGGCTAGTCAATGTGGATGTGCCTGCGATGCCTGCCGCAGCATAGCGCGCTTCTATGCCCCCTCCCAGCTGGTCCCCTGGTGGTATTATTGGGGTTTCGGGGGGAGGCGGAGAGCCGCGCTGGGCCTTTGTAGTGGACGTAGAGGCAGTAGAACTCAGTCTGTTCACACCGCCAGGGTTCGGAACATTCAAAGCCCCAGATTGCGCTGAGTCCCCTGAAGTAGACCCTCCTGGAGGTGGCCAATACTGCTGATAGTAATCCGGGTACGGATTAGCTTCAGCTTGAGACGGTCTTCGGGCGTCTTCCACCGACGACGACCTATCTCTCCGCGGCAACCTCTGGAAGAGTCCTTCCTTGTCTGGGGCTTCTGGTCCTGGTGAGTCCGGCAGTGGCTTCGGTATGTTTGCCCTTCGTTCTGCCAACCTGGAGCTTGACGGGGCATCCCCTCGGGGGCGTAGTGCAGGCGGGTATTCCGACAAACTCGGTCTTGTAGGATCTGCGAAGCCAGCGCGAGGAGGCGAAGCAGAAGGGTACGCGGGCGAGACTCTGCCCTGATCTCCGGTTGTTTTTCGATTGTTGGCAGGTCGCGGTTGGAAGCGTTGACGATCGTCTGGATATGGTAGTGGAGCCGGTGAGCTAGATGCGCCGGGGGGAAGAGCAAAGGCAGCGGAGTGTGGGTAAGATGGATGTTGATTGTCGGATTCCGGGGAGCGTGAGTCGCGTTTGTATATCCTCAGAGGTTCGATAGTTGGCGAGTCTTCGGCCGAAGGTCTTTGAAGAAACATTTCATCACCGGGCTTGCCATGACGCACGCCACTGGAGCTCATGCTTGGGTGCCTGAGTTTAGGTCGCAGAAACGGGCGGCCTAAGAAATGAGGGTATAAATAGCCTCGTCGAACAATTGTGCACAAGCGGTCTGTGTTGTCTGTGTAGATTACATGGGGCTGTAGGGACGATTCATATCATTCCTCCGTTCGTAAGGGTCGTCACGGTCGTAATTCTTAAGTATGTATGGGAAGTACGGAGTACCTATGGAGATACTAAGTACTTAGTCTTCCGCACAGAACAGGCTCTCGTGCTGTAGCCGCCGAGCTATCCAATCAGGAGGGGACTGGAGGTAAGCGCTCAGGCTCATCGCCTCATAGAGCAACAAAATGCTTGGAATTTTGGTGTGATTGAGTTGAAGATGGCAAATTTGGCCGGCAAGGGAGTACTTGACTGTCCCAACAGGCCCATTGACGAATGCTGTTCTACGAAGCCAGTATCATCTGTTTGCTAGAGACGTCTATCGATTCATGAATTGAGGTACCTAGGTACTACTTTACTGATGCTGCTCTGTACGCCGGACCGAGGAAACAAGACCCAACTTCTTCCGCCCATGAGTCTAGACTCTAGCGGCTGCTTTTCTGCGCGTCTGGTTGAAAATGATCGACGTCTGCGACTGCGGGTAGTTACCAGTCTGAATCGAGGGTAATTGTTTCCCCCCCCCCTTTCTTCTTTCCGGGCTCCCTTTGAGAGTGATTAAAGTACTTTGTACTCTACAGGGATTACAGTACCCTAGGGTTCAGGGTAGGTCGTAGGGACTAAGGCATGTACCTACCTTATTCTGGTCCGGGCCGCCGCTTCCTCAGAACTAATAAGAAGTGTGAAGTCATCGAGCCATCATCGGTTTCCTTCGACTGTTGACATTCATTCACATTCGTCCCAAGTCATTCTTACACTCGCTCAAAGCTCAATCATTAGTAGTTACATCTCGTAACTGGGTATCAATATTCCACTTTGCTTGTCACTATCATTGACTGCTCAATACCAATTCATTTCATTTCATTCTTTGCCTTTGTCTTTGCCTCGTTCTCCAACTTCCAGCAGCAGCAGTAGCAGCAGCAACAGCAAAAGCGGTCCCTACCCCAAACAATGGCGCCATTAGGCAATCTTGTGCGTCTGCTTCCACTGCACATCAATGAATTACCGGCCCACCCTGCACTCGAATCTGTGGGTAGTACTCCTTCAGGACACGCCAAGTCTGCCGTTAGCAGTCCATCACAAGCTAGCAAAGTCGAGTCAAGCGAGCGGCCCAATCTCATCTCATTCATGGAGGAAGTCCTTGATCAGGCTACAATCTTCGTGGATGATACCCTTCCGGCCACGTTCAAAGAAGGCGGTCTGAAGACATCTGCTCCAGCCACAGCCAAGGTTAGACTGTTGAGACGAAACATTTCTATGGCAGAGATTCAGGCTATTCCGTGGATAAATTCCAGTACGTACACCCCGGAGGAGTTCTGCCCCACTTCAACCCACAAGGCAGTCTTCTACGAACGAACGTTTCTTCCAGCTCCTAATTACTCTCTAATTGCTCGAATTTCCCTTTGAGGAAGCAGCGTTGACTCTAAAATCATCTAGGTATCCCGCGGAATTGGTCAAATGGGAGCAAACCTGCCGAAGCATGGGTTGCCAGGAGGAGTCGTCATGCCAATCACAGTAGCGAAGGAACTGCAGACCTCGACGAGTTCGACTACGGCTTACGGCATGACCATTCAAAGCATGAGCAGTAGGACTCTCCCAGACCCAAAATTTTTCCTCGGTAATCCCAATCTCATACGTGAGACGCATGTTTCGCAAACGCCCTTCCCGTCTGGAGAAATCAATTGCTGACTGGACATCTCCATTAGAGAGTATACGCCCGATGTCTTTGATTCTTATAGTGTGCTTGATTGGTCCGAGCAAATAGGGACAGCTATTGCGAATGGGTCAGCTATTGACAATTATAGGGACTTAAGCATGAGCAGTAAGCGCGTCATTTCTACGAACCCTTTCCCTTCAGATCGGCTATCTTGAGGACCACAGTGTTTCTTTTGTCATTTGGAGCGGCTGTTTCGGAGGAATTTGACTGACTATCTTGTCGACAGTCCACGAAATGTGCCATGAACTACCGGCTATGCTTTCCAACCGTGTTTTTCCTGTCCTCGTCGTCACGGCAAAAAGGGGAAAGCACTCTTTTGTCGTTGTACAGATCCCGGTGGACATCTCGGGTCTGACAGTGGCGATGTACAGCAATGGAAGGAATCTGCACGAAGGTGACAGTGCAATTAAGCGAAAAAAGCCGGTTCTTGGGTATGAATGCTAGAGCAACATCACACGCATAGTCCAAATACTGACATTCCTTCAGGGTCTATACAAGCATCGAGCGATGCCAGATGCTTCCGGACCAAAATATTGAGTGGGTCATGGCTACAGCTAGTGACGCAAAAGGCTGGCTACCAATGTGGGCCCGTGAGTTACCTTTTCAGAGCCATGTCTTCCTGATTCCCTGTATTTTGAGTTGCGAGAGCTGTCGGAGAAGTTGAAGACTCCCGGAACACGTTTCGTGATTAAAATCTGATCACAGAAGAGATATTCTGACTCCGAAATCTTTTAGAGAAGATGGGTGTTCCTTCCGCTGTTGTTAAGGATGTTGGTCTGTTTATTGGCTGGGTCAAGACGAAAAGACCCATGTTCCGCCACAATCCCCCATTAATGAGTAGGGCGGAGAACGATACAGGTGGGAGCTGAGTCTGATGAATCTATGACTGATTGACGTTGCATTTTTTGCTGTATGACTGGTGAGGCGTCGACTTAGCTCAGAGCCGCGTCGGCTTGTCCTAGTACATATGGAACGACGTTGCGACGGAAGGAAGCGCTTGTTGGAGTATAAGCCACAAAGATGGCGATATGGAGAGAGGTCAGGAGTCCTCTGACTACCTCTTTTGCTATCATGTACAAATTCTATCACTCGACGATCTGCAGCTCTCCCGTTCTCTCCATGGCAAATTCATCTTTCCACTCCTCCCATATCCTCTCCAACTCCTTGACGTACACATCATGCAGCTCGTCCACATACGTCTCCTCTGGCATGTTTGCCTGTTGCACCTTGATTGGCCTGCCAACAACGATATTGAGCGGCCGTCGATAAGGCATCATGCCCACGTCGTAATTGAATACACCTCGCGCATGGAAAAGGGGAACAGTAAACCCCAATACTTTCTTTATGACAAGCTGTGTTTTGTGAATGAGTGGGTGCTGCTCAGGCTGCACCTGATCATACAACTCGTTTTCTAAATAATATTTCCCGAGTCAGCTTTGCCCAGTGAAATTAGACAGAACCTTGACATCTCAAAACAAATTTCTGGTTCAAGAGAGGAAATCTGGTCTCGGGAGATGCATACCGCCGAAAGCGAGGACGGGGACCAAGTCTGCGCCTGTACGAATGGCAAGCTTGACAAACCCTTTACGGCGTTTGAGCACAAGCCGAAGGGAGTGCGGTCGTGCGTCCAATGATTCCCGAGCACCGCCTACGACTATCGTGATGCCTCTGCCCATTCCCTCTCCATTTGGACCACCACGCGAAAGTAAATTCGCACAAGATTCTCTAGATACAGAAGCAAGTCCCATCAATAGTATATATTCACGGTATAGACTACATGATTTCGGAGTCAGCATTTGTCTTTTGAAACGGACTTTTGAGTCTAAAGACAAGTTCGAGGAGTTGAGACTAGTGTCTTTGCTGCTCCGACATGTCCTAAGACTCGAAGAAGGATATGAGAGAAGAAAGAATAACCCAAAAAGGGTGCTTACGGGACTCGGAAATTCGAGTCGAGGGTGAGAAGGGTGTTTGTAATTCCGGGAAAAAGCTGGGAGAATCCGAGGGCTTCTGTCGCAAAGGCCGCAAAAGCACCGTGTGAGATGATGCCGTGCGGGTGATAGCCAAAGATGTATTTGCGAGTTGGGGCGAGAATGGCGGAGCGATGGAGGCGGGCAGGGAAATAGGAAGCGAAAAGCGACCAGATTGGAAGGGAGCGAAGGAAGTTGGAGCGGTGGGGGAGAGTGCCAGAGTGCCCAGCGCTGGAAAAGAGGACATATACGAGGTAGGGAACGAGGACAGGCCAGAAGAGTGGGATGGCGCAGAGGAGGAAGAAGGTGCCGAGAAGCAAGGCAACGCTGAGAGTGTGGCCCAGGACAACGAGAGTTTGCAGCCGTCTTTTGAGGGGAACTGAAAGAGGAGCGAAATGGATACTGCACAAGTGATTAGTTGACAGATGTGAAAGCAAAAGTGTACATCGCCATACTGGCTCTGCTCCCAGCCTGCTCCGGCTTTTCGCCCACTGACTAGCTCGCTATTGCGCCTTGTTGCCATTGCCCTGCCCTTTCCTCTGGCCCATGCCTGTCGTATGCTGACCAGATGTTCGCCGTCCTTGTCTTCGTACCTCTCCACTACTACTTGACCATCTTTCTTCTCCTTAGAGAGGCCGTTCGTCTTCAGGGATGCAGACTTCTTGTGAGGACTTCGCCTAGGACTTCGTGGAGCGGCATCCTCGCCCTGTCCAGAGTAGAGCTCTGGAGGAGGTCTGCTGTCATATGAGAATGTATCCACGTTCTCGTCCCCGGCTGCATCGACGGAAGAATTGGGCGACAGACGGTGCTGCTTCCGTTCTGCGGGCAATGATGGCTCCGGGTCTAGTGCTGCCACTGTTGGCATAGTGGCCAGGGTAAGATTGACGGAGTGTCAAAACGGAAGATATCAGGTGTCAATGGTAACACCCAAGGCAGGCCATGTTTAGCTCTGCTATGCTAAAGGAGTGGTGAGGTTGAAGTTGAAGTTGAAGTTGAGATACGGTAGCTGAGATGATGCACAAGCCCATATGTGCTCGAGTGCCAGGAATTAGTCTACACTAAAATTCACTAATTGTAAGTACCCACACCTAAGGTACCTTACCTTACATAAGGACCTGGCAGATTTCTTGGCTTTGCTTGGCCAACGTGCATTACGTGCATTGCATGCATCACTGCATAAGGCGGATCCCAATGGCGTGCGAGGATGCTTGGCAGAATGAGTGGTAATCATTGCTTTGCATAATTCAGACTTGCTACCTTCCACCTTCCACCTTCTACCTTCTACCTTCCACCTTCTACCTGCTACTTTCTACGCTGTCCAAGCTCCACAAACACTAAAAAATTGATATATTAGACAAGACTGCAATGCCTCTCAACTTCTCAGCCGCACATTCATCTCGCATATCAAAAAGACCACAGCACAAGATACCGCTTTTAAGACGTCCTGCCTCCTCGCCTTTTACCGACTTCTTCCAACGGAAACCAATCCAGCGCTTCAAGTCCAAAATAGACATCCCTGATGATGATGATGATGATGACTTCTTTGGAGGCCGTCTTGACGACGTTGGTATGGTAAAGTCATTGGCCTCTGACCTCTCCTTACGAGATCTGGCTCAAATAATACAATACGTGAGCTCACATATGTTTGATGCCATGCCAGAGAATGGGGGTTTCAACAGTACGAGGATTGCAGAAACGCACAACCTCAGAAGATCTTTACCTCCAACTGTCACTATTCCCCATGTTCATGCTTTAACCCAATCGCCAACTAAGACGGAGCGAGAGATTGCAGAATTGACAAAGGCTGGCACCATCAGGAGATTCGTCACTCCTGGACGAGGTACCGGTGGGTCGAGTGTAGGCGAGAGCCTGATACTCTCGAAAGATATCGAAAGTCTGCTAAGGGAAGCTACGGAGCTTAATCAAGGATTGGCGGGTACGTTTATATTACCTTGCAGTATCGAGACAAGCAGTGACACTCCTCGCTAGACAAGTTCCTGGCCTGTCTCCGGGCAAAGCCAATGGCTCTAAGTATCTCACCTAACCCTTTTTCAGCAACAGAGATCACAGCACTTATGCGTGCCGGCTTCTTGACATCTTCCGTTCAGGGCTTGAATTCCGCAAACGTCTTTGCTGATCCTAATTCTGGGTCTTGTGGAACTTTAACCTCAATCTCAACCATTTCACAAGCAGCGTCTGGCTCCATGGCTGCTGTTGGGGGAGAAGGCGCCATATATGGCGCTGGCGGGCGAGGTGGTATCCGGCGTAGCAGTTCCCAATTTGAAAAGTCGTCCGAGCACCAAACGTTGGAGACGTTTGGCGAAGGGGTAGAGCTGAGATTAACCATGCCGGGTACCGGCGCTTATCTGAAGGTACGGCTATTTTCCGTGCAATCCTCCCAGAGTTGCAAGACATGTTTGGGGAATAATATCTTTGTTCCGCGTTCGAGACCACTCCCTAAACCTGTCCTGTAGCTCAATTTGCATTCTATGAGAGAAATGCTGAATCCAGTTTGTACGATAGCTCTTGGCTGCTGCTCGTTCACACCTTATCTCTCTTACCATGAAGTCAAGATTTCGGGAAATGCCAATTTCCCTTCTCCGGGAGAGATGGGATGGGGGAATATCTGTTGACGACCCTACTGCCAGAGCAAAGAAATGCAG
This sequence comes from Alectoria sarmentosa, assembly GCA_009733775.1. Classification (NCBI taxonomy): domain Eukaryota; kingdom Fungi; phylum Ascomycota; class Lecanoromycetes; order Lecanorales; family Parmeliaceae; genus Alectoria; species Alectoria sarmentosa. The sequence goes on from WOGZ01000087.1 coordinate 71,952, forward strand.
GGGCGAATTCATAGGGATCCTACCGAGCCGGACTCGCAAATGGAAGCATTTTTATGGGCTTTCCTTTGACTGGGCGCTGGCAGAATGCCTTGGTGCAGGCCTGGTGGAAGTTTTTGAGACAGGAAGCGTTGGTCAAGCTGTCCGTATTCCTTGAGTTCCGGTTGTCTTTCAAATGTTTCGGGATTGGTCTTCTATTCAGCCAAATACTATGGGCCTGTTCAGCTGGCCTCTGATGACCGACCTCGTTAAGGAGGATTAGATCAGATTGACCGAAGGTGAGCTAGCTTCAAGATGTCTTACAAGACCAGAGCACTGGGTAGCCTCTCGGACGAGAGTACGGACATTGGAAATGAGATGCCGAGGCTATCCCTCGGTATCTGACATGATACTCTGCAACAAAGAGTCAACTTGTCTATTTGCCAAGCCCATAGTCACTTGCTACAACGTCCTTGAGGGCTGCCGAAATGTCCTTGGCGGGGAACGTGGAGATACCCTAAGGCGTCCCTCCGGGAAATGTCACGGTGATGCTCAACCGTGGTGGGAGCGATGACAGCTTGCTGTCAAGCGTCCGAAGACCCAGCCTTTGTCGACTGTGCACGGAGAGAATGGGAGGAGGTTGCGCCGGGAAATATGGGCAGAATAGCGGTCTGAAGCTGTACCAGGGCGGGAGCGGCTGACTACTTCGGAGACATGCCACGATGGCAAGGGATGCAGGTGGAAAGGGAGCTGGTTTTGACCATGGTCATTTGCAATCTGAGGACCAAATGTCCTTGCTAAGTAGCGCGCGAGCCTTGTTCAAAGTGGACGCAGGTTTGATGGAGAGGAGAGTTTGAAGAAATGAGCATGAAGCATGTCACATGTATGCAAAACGGCATTTTTATATGAGCTTACATGCACCAAGTCTTGCATGCTCTCGGGCGTGAAGCGATGATGATTGCCAAGGCCAAGACTTTACGAAGGACCGAAAAGGATTGAAGGCGGCCAGGTTGGACTTGAACTGGATGGCATACGTATTGTGACCGGTTTGAGCAATGGGTGAGAAGATAGCAGGACCATGGTTTGCAGCCATTGGTATTGATACCACGAGTCTTATTATTCCTTGGAATTGCGAGTATCATGAGAAGATCAAGGGCAAGGACCTCGAGACTTGCCCAGGGCAAACCACTAGCATTTTGCGGCTTTGAAAAGTTGTCAAGTTCTCTGATGATTGGTAGAGTTTAATTCTGTGATCAGCACGGATGGGGAAGTTGTCGCCAGTGAGGCAAGCACGGTTGGAATAGGAGCAAAGACATTGTTGTCTAGGCATTCCAACTTTTTCATGTTTTCCCAGTATTCCAAAGCAGGTAGCTATTATCGATATTATTTTAGGGTGGTGATAGGTATACACCACTTTTTGATAGATGTACACCACTTATGATACATGTACACCCCCCCCTCGGCTAGGTAGATATAGGTTAATCAGGCGAGTAAAACTACGAACGCCAAAATCCCGAGAGTAGACCCTCGGCGCAACCCACATTTGCAGCGATTACCTATTAATCTGGGTGAACCCATCGGTGTGCTTTCCATTCCGCCGCGCAGCCTATTTCAACAAACCAATCTACCTCGGTTTATTACTCGCTGTCGCTATCGTTATCGCATTGTCACTGCGATCAGATAATCATTGCAGCCGTGCAGTCAGGCAGCCATATAATCACTGCAACCGTGTAGTCAGGTAATCAGGTAGTCAAATAGTCAGGTAGTCAGGTAGTCAGATAGCCACTGCAGCTATTGCAGTCCACTGTAGTGTTGAAATATTCAGGTTGAATGGATTCATTAATTATTCTCCCAAAGCTCCCCTGGAGCGAACCCTATATACAATACTAATCATGTGACTGGCATGGCAACAGGCCGGAGGAGGCTGGGAACCAACCATCTTTTCAACATGTAGCCGTGTCGCCATTGCAGCCTTGCAGTCAGATAGCCAAGTAGCCAGGTAGCCAGGTAGCCAAGTAGCCGGGTAGTCAGGCAGTCAGGTAGTCAGGTAGTCAGGTAGCCAAGTAGCCGGGTAACCAGGTAGTCAGGTAGTCAGGTAGTCAGGTAGTCATTGCAGCTATTGCAGTCCACTGTAGCCGTGTCGCCACTGCAGCCTTGCAGTCAGGTAGCCAGGTAGTCAGGTAACCAGGTAATCAGATAATCCAACTCCTTATCGTTGCGAAGGCCTATTTGACTACATATTCCACTTTTTTCAAGAATTCCAAAAAGGGCCATGCGTCGGTAGAGGCATACAAAATAGATGGGGGTGTACATGTATCAAAAAGTGGTGTATACCTATCACCACCCTTTTTTTATTGCCGAGAGTCGAGGTGTTAAGGGAACTTCAGCCTTGTCGGCTAAACGCCGGCGTGGCTAGAAGCGGCAGACCGGCCACTTCAACAACCGCGACTCCCCACCTCGGGGACACTCAATCATACCGCGAGGCTCGAGCAGACACAAGAGCGCCGCTCCTCACGAGCCAACCCAACGATGCGCCAGCCATGAAAGCACCAACCCCTTTCCTGTCCCCCCTCTCCCTCTCCCACCTCCGCCACGCCCAACCGCAAAGGCGGCAGACCAGAAGAAGAAGCATCGCCACCCACCCCTACCTCCACCACGCGACCGCCCTCTCCGTCCTCCCCACCCACACCGACACCTCCTCCCCCGCCTACCAAGAAAATGCCCGCCAAATGGCCGCCGCCGTCGCGCGCATGCGGGCGCTGCACGCCAAGATCGAGCAAGGAGGCTCCGTGAAGGCGCGGGAGAAGCATGTCGCGAGGGGCACGATGCTGCCGCGGGAGTATGTTGTTGTTGCCCCAGGGTGCTGGACTGCAGTGTGTGTGAGTGTGAGTGTGCGTAGGCTGACGTTGGAGGGATTTGGTTTAGCCGGGTGACTGCGCTGACGGATGCGGGGAGCGCGTTCTTGGAGCTGTCGCCGCTGGCGGGGTGGGAGGTGTATGCGGGGGAGGAGGTGCCGGCGGGGGGGATCGTGACGGGGGTGGGGAGCGTGAGGGGCGTGCAGTGCGTGGTGGTGGCGAATGATAGCACGTGTGTGAGCTGTGCTTTGCTGAGGGTTGAGGTCGAGAGGGCTGAATTAATGGCAGGGTTAAAGGAGGCACATACTATCCGATTACGGTGAAGAAACATCTTAGGGCGCAGGCGATTGCTCAAGAGAACCGTATGTCCCATGTTTAAGAAATATTGTGTTCTGCGCCAGATATACTGAGACTTGTCAGGCCTGCCGTGCATCTACCTTGTCGATTCGGGCGGTGCCAATCTACCTCACCAGGCGGATGTCTTTCCCGACCGAGACCACTTCGGTCGCATTTTCTACAACCAAGCTCGAAGTACTCCTACTTTCCTCTTCTTTCCTTCCCATTATACTGCCAAACTGATACTCACCAGTGAGTTCCATGGGTATCCCCCAAATCTCCGTCGTAATGGGCCCCTGTACGGCTGGGGGCGCCTACGTCCCCGCCATGTCCGACGAAGCTATCATCGTCGAAAACCAAGGAACGATCTTTCTCGCCGGCCCTCCGCTCGTAAAAGCAGCGACTGGGGAGATTGTCACGGCGGAAGAGCTTGGTGGTGGAAAATTGCACAGTGAGATTTCTGGCGTGACGGATTATCTCGCCGTGGACGATGCTCATGCTTTGGTGCTCGCAAGGAGGTCCGTTGGGAATCTCAATTGGCCGCGTCCGGAGAGGAAAGAGGTGGTGTTCAAGGAACCGCTATATGACCCGGAAGAGCTGGGTGGAATCGTTGGCACGAACCTGAAAACCCAGATTCCTGCCCACGAGATCATCGCTCGCATCGTCGATGGCAGCGAATTCGCCGAGTTCAAACGCGATTACGGCAGCACGCTCGTCACGGGCTTTGCACGCATATATGGTCAACAAGTCGGCATCATCGCGAACAATGGGATCTTATTCTCCGAATCGTCCCTCAAGGGCGCACATTTCATCCAGCTCTGCTGTCAAAGGAACGTACCGCTGGTATTCCTGCAAAACATTTCAGGCTTCATGGTGGGCAAAGATGCAGAGGCTGGTGGCATCGCCAAGAATGGGGCCAAGCTTGTCACCGCGGTCGCATGTGCGGACGTGCCCAAGTTCACGGTCGTGGTTGGGAGTAGTGCTGGAGCGGGGAATTATGGGATGTGGTAAGACTCTTTCTTCTCTTGGTTGCTGCTCTCCATAAACTTGTTTGTGAAAGTAGATGCTAATGATCAAAGTGGCCGAGCCTACTCACCCCGCTTCCTCTGGATGTGGCCCAACGCCAAGATCGGCGTCATGGGCTCGCAGCAATTGTCCTCGGTGATGGAGGCGGTAGGCAAGACGGCTGATCCGGAACTGAAGGATCGTATTGAGAGGGAGAGTGATGCGGTGTTCTCGTCCGCAAGGCTATGGGATGATGGTGTCATTCCGCCAGCTCACACGAGGAGGGTATTGGGGCTAGGATTGAGGGCTGCCATGTCTTCCGAAGAACTGGGAGGCGAGAAGCAGAGGGAGAGGAGCAGATTTGGAGTGTTTAGGATGTGAGGCCTTTCGCTGTTACAGATTATGGCTGTGACCGAGGGTTGGAAAGCCATACCTATTGTTCTTTATGTGCCATGTAAGATCTTGTTCCATGGTTGGGCAGCCATCTGTTACTGTCAAACCACATCCCTAGACCGCCATCCTCCTACACCGTGGTCATCTCGACAGCGGCTGCGAGATAATCACTATGGGAAGATGTCAACGGTAGCCTCAGCGCGGCAATTTCGCAGCCCTCCCATACGCCTGTGAGATATTGCCTTGCAAATTGGGTTCCGTCACGGTAATCTTTCAAGGCTCGTTCGCGCTCACCTAGTTCTTTACTCGCCAGCGCCATTCGAAAGAGCAACACAGCATAATTTCTTGGGTTATGGTCACGGTAGCCCACTCGATCTCTTGAGTAGCGAACCCACTCATAGGCGCCTTGCCACTGATGCAGCTTTAGCTTTAGATGTGCGGCCACAATGTTGGACGGGAGTTGCCAGCTTAAGTATCTATGCATTACAACAGTGTAACTGTGTCCAGCAAACTCTCCATCAGGGATGCGTCTGTCCGAGTCGAGAGTCCAGAGGTTCAATAGCAGCTCCTTCAATGCTAATCTATACTTTTCTATTGCAGAAGCGAAGCGAGATTCAACAAAAGCGTGTTTGCCCTCGTCTGTTGAGGAGATGACCTTGTGGAGAAAGTATTCCATGCTCCAGTCCTGTCGACAGATCTGCTGGAGACTACTGGCTTTATATTCCGAGTCGACGAGGCCGTGAATTTGGCATTCGCGGACGTGGGATAGCGCCCGAGCTCATAATTGAGTATCTGGTCCACTATGATCAGTTGTCCTCTTTGTGCGAGGGTACGTACATTTCCGAATATGTTCTTCCTGCTTGGTAGCGAAAAGGAGCTGTATGCCGTCCTTCAAAAGATCTTTTGTTTTCTAGAACCCTCTTGTTACTCTGAAACGTCGAGTTTCGGCGGCGAAAGTATCTCTTCGATCTCTAAATTTGTCTCGATCTTCGGATTTTGGCCTAAAAAGGCGACACTAACTCTGAAATCTGCCTAGGTCTACTGCTTGTCTACGAACTATGGGATCTATCGCCATTCGTTAGCATGACATTCAGCATTTCCGTATTTGGTTATCCATCGGATATAAAGCTCACCAGCAAGACGCTTCACATGGCAACGCAACAACAGCGTTTGGGGCCGTTTACAACGCTATCGCTCGACCAACACTGCCAACGACCCATCCAAGCTCAATGTCCATGATGCGGTGAAAGAGCTCTCGAACTTTGAGATCGACGAGTGAGATGCCGGCCCCGCGGCAAACAATGTTGATCCGATAAGAGCATCTGGCCCTAACGAGCACAAACATATTTTCATGGCGTGCGAGGCATTCGGCTCCATGTTGGATCTGGCGGTTGGTGCGCAGGATGGATGTATGGAATTGATAGGTGTAGCTGGGCCAGAACATAGGGTACCTGGGATCGCTGTGGTTTGGGAAAGAATATTAGTTTTGATCGTTTCTTCGAAAGGGACCTTGATCCTTACCCGAGACTCTGACAGGTGCTTGGTGTATTTGGTGCAGAGCAAATGACGATATATCTCATTGCGGATCTCGGCTGGCAGCTTCAGGAATGGAGAGACTTGTGTTTTGAGCGTGGTCATGGTCGCTGCGTTGATGCGTTCAGGACGCCTGTGTGGTGATTGATCGAGGGTGTTGAAGCAATCAGGATATTGACTTTAAAGAAGACTATGTAGGTAATTAGTGTGATGAAGTCGTGCATTAGAAAGTAACACCAAAGTACGCTAAGCCTAGTGAGGCAAGGCTGTGTTCAGGGTAGTGTCAAGACTACGCTGGTAATAAGTCCGAACAATCGGCGAGATATTCAGCGGGATCTGGAAAGAGGGTCTCTGTCTTGTAGTGTAGGGAGTCTTCAATTGTAGGATTGCTAGGGTCGTGACTATCATGCTCTGAGTATCTAAATACACGAGTCTGACGCTAGTCCACATCTTGCCTTCACGTCTGTCGTGAGGATTTACTCAGCTAACAGACTCGGCTCTTCGTTACATTTGATACCACCAGCTTAAAAAAGGTGTTGCGTCATACTCGCCAGACTTCTGTTCATTCAGCAAAACCCCTTCTAGCTCCTAATCCACATATGTACTTCATGAGGGTATTGTACGCTTCCCAACTAGCCATCTTCACACCAAGTTACTGAGATTTCAAGAGCCTTCCAGACACCGCTCACCTAGCCGTGGCCCCGTCCAATCATGCCCCCTCAAGGAAGTCGAGCTCACAAATGGCCAATCCCCATGGCTTTGAGCACCGTAATACCACCCAGCCCCTTGATCTGAGATCCTACCTCGCGCCTCACCGCGACAAGCTGTCTGTCTTTGTATGCCTCTTTAGTCACGAATCTCAACCCCTGACACAATTCCTCTATAGCCTGCGCGTGTTTACCCAGTCGCGCGCTCGCCATTGCCTTCAGATACACTAGCTTTGCGCCCAAGTTCTGGTGTCGCATCTTGGGGTTTCTTAGGTCAGATCTTGTGGCCTGGTAAGCCCAGAGATGGGCGTCGTCCAATTCATCGAGTCTGTAATGTAAGAAGGCGAGGTCGGTTAGCAGGTTTAGATACGTATCGACAATGCCACGCTGCAGGCCGGGATGGAATGCTGTCCAGTCGGTTCCCACGATATGACGTCGTAAGCAAGTGCTTATGAGCTGTGCGAAGGCTATCCTATAGAATTTCACTGCACCCACCAGATCATTTTGACGTAAACATGTGAGGCCTCTATATTTCAATTCCATCGTTTTGTCGAAACACTCCCCCACAGTAGGTGCGATACGGGATACTTGTGCTGCAATACTGGCGCAGTATTCCGTGTTTGCAGGACCGGCAATCTCGAAATGAGCGACGCTGTGGAGTACCGTGAGAGGTTCCAGCAAGCGGCGTTGAGGCGAGGTTTGAGCCGGGGTGTTGCTAAGCATGTCATCGAACATTCGGTGAATAGTGACCCTGAATTGATAGTACCAAAAGAAACCGTTAATCACGGTGTGGGAGATTAATAAGCTCTGGCAGAAGAGCTGAAGATCATTTGATGCAATGACGTAACATGGCTTATCTTCTTGATTCTTGACTTTGTGTGCGGCGTTCAGACGATCAAACTCCACTGACATGGCACAGTGTTTGAAAGTCTCTGCTTTACGACCTTCCAGGAAGAACTTTATGCCTTTTATTTTCATTAGAGACCCGAGATTCTTGTAGGTGCTGCGAACTCGAACGAGCAGATTCTCGTGATATAAAACCGTAGAGGCTTCGCTGTGGACTTGACGGCTTGTTCGAAGGATGGTGGGGTCCAAATGATAGGCATGGCCAGGCCATAGCTTCGCATGTACTGGCAGCTAAGATCATCGCTGATGTCAGCAGTAGTATATTAAATTCCGCCAAGAAAACGTCATATTCAATCATAGGCCACCAAGCTTACTTGTTTGGAGATCGAAAGTTGTCTGGTGTATTGAGTGGAAAGTAGGTTGCGATAGACCTCAATTCGGACCTCCATTGGCAGCCGCTTTAGGAAAGGAGCTGTTTGGATGTCGTGGTTCTCCATTTTTGGTATCTTTGGCTCCATGCTGAGGATATCTGTAATAGAGGTGGAAACGCGATTCTCATTAAGTAGTGGGCTCTCATCTAGGTGTTGAACAGATGTGTCGTAGGATTATTTGGCCGAACTTTTAGATTATGAATTTTAGTCCAGTTGGTTTGCACTAAGGTTCTAGTATCTCAAGCAAGGAATCATGACTTTGAAGTGAGCTGTCCTCAATGGTGACAATTTTTCGGTCCCTTGACTGCTTCTATTACCGAAATTTCTCCACTTGCATCTATTATCTTAGACAAATGTTGGCAGATTCCCAAAAAGATGGGCACAATGTCTCGTTATTTCAATCAGAAGTGGCTCCAAAGGCCTCCTTTTCGGTCTTTGTATGTTATTTGTTTCAGCTGGCTTTTGATTACTGTGAGTCACACTGGTGTCTGAGTTCACGAAGTGTTATGGGCCAGAGAGTGTCATACTGCTCAAAACGATTAGCTTCACTGCTGAAAGGTTAGTCTCTGGCTGCACTTGCCACCCGCTCAATTCATCCTTGTTGGCCTTCATACTGTCTGACTGTTTCGTTGCTCGGCTTCCTTGCTATGCCCCTCAATACCAGGCCCAGACTCAGTAACAGCATTCCGTTCCTCGTCATCTTCAGGAGTGCCATCTCTACAAGCCCAAGCGTCGACAAATCTCAAGGCCTCTCTGCTCCACAACTTGTTCATGAGCAGCAGCCTAGCTGGCACCAAAGCAATGATGATGACTGGAAATGCTGGAGCACCTTTTGTCAGCGTCACAATAAAAATCACCACGGTCAATACGATCTGCACGACTGTATAGACATGTACGCCAAGATAGCCATGAACAGCTGTGGGTAATGTTGGTAGCTCTGAGGGAGGGGTGAGAAGGTAGAAGAACCGATACAATATTGGGCTGACGGTCAAGTCAACATTGCATCGATCACATTTCAGCGTGGTAAGCCTACTTCACTGCAAGACTCTGCTCGCCCATGAACATAAACAGTCCCGCCAAGACGCTTGTGGGTGTCAAACCGAGAACGAGCTGGAGAGGTGGGCTGATGAAAGCCAAGATCGCTCCAGCTTGCAGAAAAGCGCTCCACCTTTGCTCATATACCCTTCGCTCTTCTCCATCTCCCGTCTTCTCCTCTGTCTTCTTATTGCCTGTGGTAGAGGTAGCAGTGATCTCTTTCTCCAGGTGCAGAAGGCTCTCGGAATGGAGCGGTGCTTGAGGTAAAAGGCCATTGGCAGGCGGTATTCCCAAAATCCCACAGAGCGCTGTTGTCGTTCCAAGCAAAACAATATCCCAGGCGAAGCCACCAGGCTTCTTCGTCCCATATCTATCGATCGTACAAATGATACTACTGACCTCATGATCAAAGAATAACAGGATGGTTATGATGAGCCCTGGAACTATGGCAGCAAATATCCAGATTACTGGCAGATGCCAGAATCGAATAAAGAAAACAGAGCGATCGGGACTAGTTGGCCGTAAGGCATGGCTACTGACTTGCAGGGTTTGCTTGTCCAATGGAGCCAGCTCTCCCACATGCGGCATCCCGATGAAGATTATGATGCTGATGGCAGCGGCGTATTCAGCGAGTCCCATCCGAAGGTATCTATGAAACAGCGGTTTCCAGGACTCGGCGGTCGAGAGGAAGATGGCCACCACCATAGTTCCAATTGCGCCATTGATTGCGTAGAGGAATGCAGCAAATGAGAGGGCACTATGAGCACGTTGCAGCTCTTGTACAGCTTTGTGGAAGTATATGATACTGTTCAGAAGTGAGAAGATCTCGGTGGAAAAGGTGGTGACATATCGCATGGTCCAATCATGTGCGTTCAAGATGGCAAGAAGGTAATGCATCCATCCTGCGTGGATGAGTGACCATGCCATGAATGGAAGAAATGGTATCTAAGGGATTCCCGGTCAATCTAGAAGCCCAAAATTCCTAAGATTTTACTTCGCCTACATTGAAGGAGCCGATACATAGCGAATAGATGTTCTCGGCGAGCACTGAGAATGGTCCGGTCACACCTAAGATTGTGAGAGGCTGAATCGAAAATCTGAAAGGCTTTCATGAGCCTTGTTTTTTTTTCTTTTTTCTTTTTTTCTGATTCCAACCCTCATCGGCGAACTAGGTTTTTGCGCGAAGAAAGAAGCAATCTCTACCCACATGCTGAATATTACTCCGCAGAGCCCGGTACTAAATACCACTTCGATTGTTCCCCATGACTTCCCAGTCAGCACATACAGGTCGCTTGCGAAAGTAATGCCGGGTAAGAGATTGGTAAAGAAAACGTAGACTGCAGATGCTATGATGTGTTGGTTGAAAATAGACCAGTCTGATACGTAGCGAACTCGAAGGTTGTGCAAGTCTTGTCGGAGGAGGCGGAAGGGCCTGAGGATTTGGGGAAAACGCATTGTACCCAGCTACAAGGTATAGATGTATGCCATTGACACTCCTACACTCATTCTGGGGCCGTCATGTTATACACTCCCATTATTCTTCATCAAATGTTGGAAGAAGCAAGGAAACCCTGTCTGCCACCTGGAAAAGATTTTGCCGCCACTGAAGTTGCCGAAGCCCCGCCTCGCGACCAATTAATTGCAAAGGCCAAGGAGGTCTTGGCATGGACAATCTGATAAGATAACACACTTTTCAGTTCTCAGTCGCAATTTTTGACGTATTTCGCTCATGCCAGTCTCAAGCATGATCATCAAAGCCGGACATACAGATATTTGCAACATCTACATTAAAAGATATTGAACATCCAGATGTCTATTCGGAATCTTACGATATAATGTCCTATGTCACTTGCCTAGGTCCGAGTGCTCTATCTGACTTCCGGAGAAGAGCTCTTGCTAGTCAGCTCCATGTCAAAGAGGTCCGCGCCCGATGGGTCCACTTTGTTGCTTTACATGGCGAAGATACGATCAAAGACTACAGCCAGAATGACCTGAACGAAATGCTCACTTATGGTGATGAGTATCTTGAAGGAGATGACGAGGACGGGGAAAATATTACGACATGGTTTGTACAACCGAGGAAGGGCACTATATCTCCATGGTCTTCCAAAGCGACATCTATCGCCCAAGTCTGCGGTTATGGGAATGTAGTGAAGAGGATTGAAAGGGGTACAATCTTCAAGATCACATCGGACCAAGACTTTGATGTGGGAAAGGCCAAGAAAGAACTCCATGATACAATGACGCAAGATCTGAGCACGAATATGCCTGATCTCGAATCAATGTTTGGAGAACATACTCCTGCTCCTGCCGTACGTAGCCTTGAAAGCGCTTATCTCTTAATTTGTGTTCACAAATCTGCATCCATTCCGGAATCTGGCTCATAACTCACTTATACTCAAATCATGCAGAAGGTCATTGATCTCTTCGCAGAAGGCAGCGAACCCCAAGAAGTTCTTTGGAAGGCCAATAAGACTATGGGACTTGCGCTCGACGATTCAGAGATCGAATACCTGGTAACGAAGTTCACAGGCGAAGGCGGATTGGGGAGGTCTCCCTTCGATGTGGAACTGTACATGTTTGCTCAGATCAATTCTGGTATTTCTGGAAGTCGTTGGTATTTTGGAAAGAAGGGCTAATTCCTTAGAACATTGTAGGCACAAGCTTTTTAATGCTTCATTCACGATTGATGGCATCAAGAAAGACTTCTCCCTCTTCTCTATGATTCGTAACACCTACCAAAGGTCACCAAAATACGTCAGTTATCTTTCCGATATTTCCCTGCCTCATTCGTGCAGCATTTTGAGCCGCAAGACCTGTCGAAGGAGGAAAATTCTCCCAAGACCTGTGTCACAACTCATATCCAATGCCAACAGAGACATGCTGACTCCAAAATCATTAAGACCCTCAGCGCCTATAGCGACAATGCAGTAAGCCGTCATCCCCACAATATTATCCCCCTTTTTGTGCTGAAGACCGGGTCTCGAAATATTTTGCTGGAGCAAGCGCTCCCCAGATATGTTTGATCGCTCGAGAACAATCTTGCAGAGGAAATGCTAATTCCAAAACACTAATAGGCCGTACTCGATGCGCAGGAAGGCCAGAGTGCAAGCTTTTTTGCCCCTGCGTACCTGTCCAAAGAGTGGACACAGATGAATGAGCGTGTACACTACGTCATAAAGGCCGAGACGCACTGCCACCCCTCTGCAATATCACCATTTCCTGGCGCCGCAACAGGCACTGGTGGAGAGATTCGTGACGAAGGAGCCGTGGGTAGGGGTTCACGCCCGAAGGCTGGGCTGACTGGCTTCAACGTCTCAAGTCTGCTCATCCCTAATTTTCATCAGCCTTGGGAGTTGGAAGACGTGTCAAAGCCTAGCCATATTGCTAGCGGTCTCGACATCATGCTTGAGGGTAAATCTATATTCTATACCTTGAACCGCATTGTTGATCATACCAGGTCCGATCGGCAGTGCAGCTTTCAATAATGAGTTTGGGCGTCCATGTATCACTGGGTACTTTCGAACTTTCTTGGCCAAGGTCCCGTTAGGTGACGGCAGAGAGGAACTCAGGGGGTAAGGATTCCTTGGATTGATCTCTTAGGTCGAGGGCTTAGCAAAAGAGCACCGCTGACGCTACGAATCTTAGGTATCATAAGCCAATAATGCTCGCTGGTGGCTTAGGAACAGTACGTATTTCGGAGTCCAGATTTCCCCCATTAGACTTAGTCTTGAGTCTTTGAGACCCGTCTTGGGAGATTTTACTCTCGAATGTTTCTCAAAACTCGATGTATCCCTCAAATAGGCAATACTAACTACGGTATTTTTCCAGGTACGACCCGAGCACGCTCTCAAAGACGCCTCAATCGTCCTGCCGGGGTCTTTCATTATCGTGTTGGGGGGACCCGCTATGCTAATTGGCCTTGGCGGTGGGGCCGCAAGCTCTCAGGTCTCATCTGAAGGCTCTGCAGATTTGGACTTCGCCAGTGTGCAACGTGGAAATGCAGAGGTGCAGAGGAGGGCCCAAGAAGTTATTAACGCATGTGTAGCTATGGGCTCAGATAACCCTATATTGTTCATACATGATATAGGTGCGGGAGGGCTATCAAATGGTATCCCAGAGCTAGCGCACGACTCGGGTTTGGGTGCTACGATAGAATTGAGAGAGGTTGATAATGCTGATCGTGGCTTGAGTCCACTGGAAATTTGGTGATTATTCATTCCAGATCATCCTACAAGTCTGCTCCCTGCTTACCACTACTCAACAGGTGCTGCGAAGCTCAAGAACGATATGTGATGGCAATTTCTCCGGCGGCTATCAACGCATTCAGGGCAATTGCCCAACGTGAAAGATGCAGTGAGTACTTTGGAATGACTCCTCCCTAGTCTGTACTCAGGTTCGGGTTGCGAGACATGTCACGGGAGCAAACTGTTCTTCTTGGCCTGGCTCTACTCCCAAAACATGTCTCAAAACATCATCCGTCCCGGAGAAACAATGCTGAATTCTGAATCTTGAACAGATTACTCGGTGGTGGGGAAGACTACTGGCGAGAGAGGAGGAAGAGAAAACAGACTTCTTCTAACGGACCGGGAGTCGAATGAATATAAAGAACCAATCGACCTTCCAATGGAGACGCTCTTCGGCAAGCCGCCGAAGCTGTCTCGTACCGTGAAATCTCGAAAGACTTTGCTACCATCGTTCGACTGCAGCCTATTGACCTACCTACCAAAGATGGAAAGCGGCTTCCTCAATGAAGCAATCCAGAGGGTGCTAAGACTACCCTCGGTAGGATCGAAGTCTTTCCTGATCACGATTGGGGACCGAAGTACGTTTGAGCTTCCAAATAGGTCAAAATGAAAATGATTTGCAAGTGCTGACAAAAGAACGTTTAGGTGTATCGGGCCTCGTTGTCCGAGACCAGGTACGCATATTTCGGAGTTATTCTCCCTTTCAAGTTCTTAAGCCGTAAGAAGGGTCTGAGAGCAAATCTCTGCTCTTAATCCTGAGACCTGTCTCATTAATTCACCTTTCTTGCCTTGAATAAGTAATGCTGACTCCGAAACGTGCGCAGATGGTCGGACCTTTCCAAGTTCCTGTAGCAGATGTTGGGATAACAGCGACTTCTCTAACACCTCGAATGAATACTGGGGAAGCAATGGCGATGGGCGGTACGTAGACGCCGCGGCATCTTTTCCATCTCGCACATGGTGCTGAGTCGCGAGACATTACTGACTTCGTTGTCTTCTTTTCAGAGAAACCTACGCTCGCTCTGATATCTCCAGCTGCGTCAGCACGTATGGCAGTAGCAGAAAGTCTTATGAACATTGCTGCTGCAGACGTTCTGCTTGAACGAGTGTGTCTTTCGGCAAACTGGATGGCGGCCGCCAGACATCCGGGTGAAGCCGCAGCTCTCTATGAAGCTGTTGAGGCGATTGGAATGGAGCTTTGTCCTGATTTGGGTATCAGTGTACCTGTCGGCAAAGACTCTACAAGTATGTCGATGGCTTGGAAAGACAAGCAGTCGCAAGAAGACAAAAAGGTCACGGCGCCATTATCTTTAGTCATCTCGGCCTTTTCTCCCGTGAAGAACATTCGTCATTGGACTCCAACTCTGCGGCGTCCTGAAGAGCAGGATATTGGCGAGACGATTTTGCTTCTGGTCGATCTAGCTGAATCGCGACAGTGTCTCGGTGGTTCCGCATTAGCACAGGTATTCGGGCAGATTGGGAACGAGGCGCCCGATGTCCGTAACGTCCAATTGCTCAAGGACTATTTCGACGCCATAGAGCAACTTCACGAAGCCGGCGTTGTCCTCGCATACCATGATCGAAGTGATGGCGGTACGTGTATTGGGAGTCCAGTATCGCCTCATTCCGCCCAGACTTCAAGCCCTGGGACGAGTTCATACCCTGAAGACATACCCCAAGACTCGACACGGCTTATTGAATAGTAAAAACTAACTCCAAAATCATTAGGACTCTTCACTACGATCGTCGAGATGATGTTTGCGGGGCACTGCGGAGTCAGCCTGATGGTTGATGCTGTGTGCCGAACAACCGACACCGCAGATGTGCTAAGTTCTCTCTTCAACGAAGAACTAGCTGCCGTTTTTCAAGTCCGCAAGCGCGACGAGATTCATTTCCACAGATGCTTCGCAACATGCGGACCACCACCAAACTTGATCAAGAAGATTGGCCGCGTGGCCCCTACTTCACAGCAAGATCTCACCATTTACCACGGCTCTCAACTCCTATACCGACAGAGCCGCACATTGCTTCAGCAGACATGGTCAGCAACGTCACATCAAATGCAACGCCTCCGTGACAACCCAGCTTGTGCAGATGAGGAATTCACCCAAATCCTCGATTCATCTAGTTCTGGACTGTCCTACAATCTGACATTCAATCCCCAGGACAACATACTACCTTTCACCAGCAGGTTACCCAGCATTCTCTCGTTGAATAGCAAGCCAAGAGTCGCCATCCTCCGCGAGCAAGGGACCAACGGGCAATCTGAAATGGCTTATGCCTTCATGACTGTGAGTCGACTCCTGTAACAACTGTATTCTTACCAACGCCTCGTTCTTACACACCAAATTCTTACTCTACTCATCCCTAGGCTGGCTTTACTGCGATCGACGTGCACATGACCGATGTTATCTCTAGCAAGGTGGCGCTCTCCAGCTTCGTCGGCCTCGCCGCGTGCGGCGGCTTCTCTTATGGTACGTGACTCTCCGCTCTTCAACTTAGCAATACTCTTGACTGCATGAACACGCCTGAAAATAAGTGCTGAGAATTCGCAGGTGATGTTCTAGGCGCGGGCCGAGGTTGGGCTTCCACAGTCCTGCTCAACCCCAAAGTCCGCGAAGAGTTTCGAGCCTTCTTCGAACGCAAGGACACTTTCACCCTGGGTGTCTGCAACGGATGTCAATTCCTTTCCCGCCTCCAAAGCATCGTTCCCGGTACAGAAGGCTGGCCCACCTTCGAGACGAACATTTCAGAGCAGTATGAGGCAAGAGCGTGCATGGTCAAGATTACGGACTCAGACACGGCGCCTAACGTCTTTTTGCACGGCATGCAAAACAGCGCTCTCCCTATCGCAGTAGCCCACCGAGAAGGTCGCTCAAGCTTCAAAGCACCCTCATCTGCGCGGCAAGCGGTAGCTAGCGGAAGAGTAGCGATGAGATACGTGGACAACGGCACCCTAGAATCCACCGAGAAATATCCGGCCAACCCGAACGGCAGTCCGCTAGGAATTGCAGGAGTCAGCTCCACGGATGGAAGGTAAGCGAACATATTGTTCGACTGTGCAGTGCAAAGCAGCATTTGATTAATCAAAACTAGAGTCCTGGCCATCATGCCCCACCCAGAAAGGTCGGCCTTGTTCGCAAGCTGGATCCCAGACGGCAAAAGAGAGGAGTGGGGACACGTGCTTCCTTGGCAGCGATTGTTCTACTCGGCTCGGCGCTGGGTATCGATATAAGGAAGGCGTTTTGATTGTCATTTCATCCTGCAAAATCTTTTTAATGGTATTTGATCTGCGACCCCATATGGTCTACCATGACTCAAACTTTGGAAAAGAAATCACTTTGAATTCTACGGATGGAAAACATGAAATGGCGGTGATATTGACAAGCTAGACAAGTAACAGGATTTTGGAATGAGGATTCGGACTCTTTGCGTATGAAAGTGCACACACGATTACGATATACGTTTGATAGAAACATGGTGCTGTCTTGAAGATAAGCTGAGCTCAGACTTTGTGCACGACGCCGAAAGTATATCCAGACCTCCGTACCAGAGCTCCAGGTCGTACAGGGCTTGGCGTATGACCCGGGTCGCGACTCTTTCTTGAGAGATCCTGATGACGGAATGAGAAATCTTTGGGCTTGAAGTGCAGAAGGTACGTCAACGGTGATAGTTTTGTTGCGGTGTACATGAAAGGTGACAAGACGACATTGCGAATCTTGGTCGCGTTCGGCTCCGAAGGACGTCGGTTGATGGGGCTTCAGAGGTGTCGGCTTGAACGTATGATTAGCACATGTTGTTCAGAGGAGCTGTTATAAGGAAGCCAGGGATTCTCGACGGATAAGAAAATGGTATCAAGAAGATGTCGAGCGTCAAGATCATGTGAATCGAGAGGTAAAGAGGAGAAGTCTTGAGTTGCGGCGAAGTTCATTTCGTTTCATGATATTTGGGTTCTGTCTGTGGTATGATCAACTACAATATACAACAACGCAAATTTATGAGCAGAACCTTTGAAATCCTAGAGCTTGTTAGATAGGTACAAGCTTGGTGGCGAGATTGTTCAGCCCTATCAAAATTTCGGAACTGGCCCCGCAATCCGACGCAAAAAAGTCCATAGCCGAAAGACGCTGCTCTTGATGAAAATTCTTTCCTTTCATCCCGACAATTGAATTTTTGCATGCCACTTCCGACCCCAGTCAAGTACCATACTTTGAAGCACCTCAATTCGGCACTAAGTCTCGTGCTCAAATCAATTGCGCATTAAATCTATTTTTCCGGCTCCACGAAAAATTCCATCAGTTAGCGGTCAAAAACTCCACACCACCACTTTCTCCATTTTCCCCGGCTCCCCTCATAATCTCAACACCTCACAGTTCCGAGTGCAAGGAGCACTATCGCTCGTATGCGTTGTTCGCCTACAGTCTATACTTCTCAGGTATTCTCCTACCGCCCCTGGACGTCCTCATGCTTGTACCGCCTGCCGGCTGCCATCCTCTTCGTAACAAGAATTCATGCTAATGGCTTGCTACCCCAGGATTACATTTCTGGTAGATGATTCTTGCCATGTCTTTATAATTCTCTCCCTGACAGCCTCCTCCCAGACCACCTCTGGAAAGCTTCGATAAACTGAAACGCCGCTGCAACAAAGAAATACTACACATATCTCGAACATGAACCAAGCCATGTTCACTCGTCTTCAAAGGCCCACCATGGGGCTCTTGAGCGTTGGCACGAAGCCAGTGATGGGTGGGAAGTCAATCATGTCTGGGCTGCAGACCCGCTCTTTCGCCACTGTCGAACCCAATACGCCTCGCCAGCAACCCACGCCATCCAGGCAGAGGACACCCGTCTCCTTTGATACTGCCAATCTGACTATCAGAGTAGGTCATATCACTTTGACTGCTAGGAACAGTGCTGACGTGTTGCCAGAACGGCCCCGTCTTCAATGGGAAATCCTTTGGCGCAAAGTAATCATAAAATCTTTCGTATATGCGCGATCGATAACTTACAAATGATTAGGAGCAACGTATCAGGAGAAGCCGTCTTCACTACCTCCTTGGTTGGGGTATGTATTTGCGAAATCCCTGTCAACTCTTTTCGACCGAACTTAAGACATTGAGACCTGTCTTCGAAGTGTCTACTCTGTAGACATATTTGAAGGCTCAATAAAACCCCTCGAAGAAGCAATACTGACGCCGAAACCTTAATCCAGTACCCCGAGTCGCTTACGGACCCTTCATACCGTGGGCAGATGTATGTCTTTTTGGTTCCATTTACTCTTAAACCACGCCTCAAGCCGCAAAACCTCGTCTTGGACTCGCAATACTGATACAAGGAACATTCTTCAGACTCGTCTTTACTCAACCATTGATCGGTAATTACGGGGTGCCGTCTTCTGCCAGAGATGAAAATGGCCTGCTAAAATACTTCGAGTCGCCCGTACGTACATATGGAGTTTTCTTTACCCGGTTTGCCCCAGAATGGGTCTCTGAACACACATTCGGAGCGAAAGCCCCCTATACTTTCTACGCCAGTCTTTTGATCGGACTTTCGGTCTTAAGAAGCAATGCTGATAATGGTGTGTGCGTAGAACATTCAAGCCGTGGGGGTGGTTGTAGCCGACGTTGCAACTAACTATTCACATTGGACCGCGGTGGAGAGTCTCTCCGAATGGTGTGCTCGAGAGGGTGTTGTATGTTGCGTCCCTCTCCAATTGATAGATTTCCTTAGATGTTTATCAACTCAAGAAAGGGAAACAAATGCTGACTTGAGATATAGCCTGCCATCACTGGAGTGGATACTCGAGCCATAGTCACATATTTGCGTGAGCAAGGAAGTACTCTCGCAAAGATAACGATTGGCGAAGAGTACGATGAGGAGGTACGTGTTCTCCAAGTGAACTCTCCTGGATCATAAACGCCAAACGGAATGAAAAGCGTTCGGGTGGCCAAAGGCCCTTCCTGCTCTTATATTCATCCCGAGGCACAATTCGGAGGAAAATTGTGCTGACTCTTAAGTAATATACAGCAAGATGAGGCGTTTGTTGATCCAGAGGTAGGAATCTCGCTGTCTCTATACACCTAAGGCAAGGTTGACACTCTCAGCAAATCAACTTGGTTCGCAAAGTCTCGACCAAACAACCCTTCCACGTCAGCTCAGGTACAGGAGATATGCACGTCGCTTTGATCGACTGCGGAGTAAAGGAGAATATTCTACGCAGTCTTGTAGGGAGAGGTATGTACAGTCCCGCGACGAGAAATCCTATCCCGGACCAATTTCCGAGTCGCAAGACATGGTCCGGAGGCATAAAGCTTTGGAACCCCCTTGATGCTGCCTCATTGCTCGAGTGTCACGGGTTTCTCTTACTTCCTTGTCGGCTTCCTGTTATGGCACAAATCATGAGGTACATGCTTTTGCACTGAAAGAGGAGTGCTGACTCGGAAATTTTCAAAGGCTGCTCTGTGACTTGCTTTCCGTTTGATTATCCCTTGGAGAAAGTCGGTGCGTATTTTCGGAGCCCATTATCCTCAAGATCGATCCGAAACATGCTCTATGGCTCGACGTACCCTCAAGAAGAGGCTATACTGACTGGGAATTGGAATCTAGCACACCATTTCGATGGCGTCTTTATCAGCAATGGCCCTGGGGATCCAACTCATTGCGTGAATACCGTCCATACCCGTCAGAACCCGTCGACTGAAAATTACGTGATCAGCTACTGATGTATAAGCCAGTCCGCACGCTTTTCCAGACCTCGCAGCTGCCGATCTTCGGCATTTGCTTGGGCCACCAGCTGCTAGCTCTGGCTGCAGGGGCTCGAACCATCAAGCTCAAGGTAAGCAAAGAAGTGAACTGTAATTTAATCACAGATGTTGACTGACAGCGAAGTATGGGAACCGTGCCCACAATATTCCCTGCTTGGATTTGACCACTGGACGAGTGCACATTACTTCGCAAAATCACGGCTACGCGGTGGATGCTCAGACACTGCCTTCTGATTTCAAAGAGGTAAGTATCTTTATTGCCGTATTGCACGTGCCATAAGGACCGCTAACGCTGGGAACAAAGTTTTTCGTTAACCTCAATGATTCCTCCAATGAGGGAATCATACATCAGTCTCGGCCTATCTTTTCTAGTACGTATTTTCGGACTCCTGTTTTCCTCTTTTGAAACCTCGAGTATTGAGGCATGTCTTTGGAGTTTCTACCCCGTAGACATGATTCAAAGCTCAACACACGCTCTCAATGAAAGCAATACTGACTCATAAAATCATCCAGCCCAGTTCCATCCCGAAGCCAGGGGCGGCCCATTGGATTCCAGCTATCTCTTCGACAACTATCTGGAGAGCGTCAAGAGGTACAAGGATAACCAAACCGTTCTCCAGCCGAACAGAGACAACAGACCCAACCCGCTGCTGGTAGATCTGTTAGCAAAGGAGAGAGTGGGCGTCGTGCCTACTTTAGGCATGGCGAACATGGCCAGGGCTAATGCTGCCATGGGTGCTGATGCCGAACCTGAGACGAGGGCGGCGGCTGCGGCCTGATTCGTTTCATGAAGAGTTTACGAAGAAGTGAATGAGAATATTAGGATATTTGAATTGGGGTCTCCCAAATGCTGCTTTCCAATCAACTGGAAATTTGCAAAAGACACTTTACGAGTGATCTTACAATCCGTGTTTCGAACTTGTTTCGAACAACTTGAAACTTGATCACTGTTGCCAGTATCTGTCTGCTTACTATTCATAGGGCTGCAGTCCTCCTCACCACCTCAAGGTCTGCCCATCCTTTCAGGGTCAAAGCAGCTCAAAGGTTTTGTTCCACCTATCAAACGTGAAAAACCCAACGCGCATTCCGCCTTGTCATGAAGAAAACCGCTCGGACAATGAAGCCAGCAGCTCTTTGTTCGCCTCCAAAGGAGAAATTCGAAACGCGGCTTCTCAACCACGATTACAATCGAGGCAAATTTAATGTTTACGAAACCCTCTTTGACCCCTGGCCGTTTGCGAATCTTGTATAAATTCCCTCTTCCTTCCCCCTTCCCTCCATCCTTCTTTTTCTCCCCCATAACCCTCCAATCCAAATCAACCCACTTTTCCACAACCCCAAAAACTTCCACCTCGCTTCCTTCCTCCTGACCACTTCGATCGAAAACATGCATCTCACCACCCTCGCCTTGCCCCTCCTCATCCTCACGGCAGCAGGCCTGCCCCAGCCCCCAGCCCCCGACAAGACCATCATCAACCCCCGCCAGGACGGCGCCCTCGATGCAACATCCCCCATCATCACCACGGCACCGGTACCGCAGGACCCCTCGTATCCGACGAGGTGGATTGATGAGGGTGGGCTGGAATTGCCGGCTGGTAAGGTCTGAGTGGGGGGAGTAGGGACGAAGGGACGAAGGGAAGGGAAGGGCGGAAGGGCGCTTTTTGTGTTCCTACATTTGAAATGTCCTGATATGCAGCCTGCTTGTCTCTTCTCTCCTTTCTCCTCGAGAAATCTCTGTCGCCAGCTATGTAGCGTATCCCACAAACCTTGAATCGTTCACCTGTGCCACCCTCTTTCCCTCCCTCTCTCCCTCCCGTCAAATACCCCCTAAAATCTCCTCTCTCCCCTCCTCCACCGCCAACGCCATTACAAATCCACCCACCGCATCATCTCCACAGCGCTAAACCCATCCACGCTGCCCATCGTCCCCGGCTCAAACCTCCGCACGGCCGTAGTCGTGAAGCCCCGTTTGAGATAGAACGACTCGTTGAGCTCGAGCATGGTCGAGAGCATGAGCATGACTTTGCCTTTGCCTTTGGCCACCTCCCCATTCCCATTTTCCGGATGATGGCCGGTGCTCTTTTGGCGGTGGTGGTGGTGGTGCCGTGTCGGCGTTGGGGCTAGTGGGGCTAGTATGGAGGCGGCGGCTCGGATTTTAACCTCGTCAATGGCCTGTCCCATGAGCGTGGATGCTAGACCGCGCCCTTGCAGGCGAGGATGCACGGCCATGGCCAGGATCTCCCATTGCGGCCACCCTTCATCGCCGCCTCCCCTCCCGTCTGCGTCGTCTGCTTCATCGGCATCGTGGCGGGCGGCGGCGGCGGGAGGCGGTGGTGGTCGCTTGAAGAGCAAATGCGTCTTCTCCTTCTTCTCCTTCTTCTCCTCCCCCGCCGCTCCGTCGTCCCCTTCCGGTTTCGTGGCTTCGTACGGCTTCGCGCTCACGGTCGCGATCAGTGTCGTTCCGTTGGCGATGAGACCTTTGCTAACATCCTCCTCGCCCCGTTCAAATTGTTCAGACTCGGAGAACATGAGCATGGTGAAACCATCGGGTTCGAGCTCGTCGGAGAGCTGGGTTTGGGTTTTCAAGCGCGTGCTTGGGTCCGGGGGCAGGAGGCGGCCGTTGCGGCCGTGGATGTGGGATTGGTCGTAGGTGTAGTTGAGGAGTTTGACGAGGGCGGGGAGATGGGGCGATTCGGCGAGGATGGCTGGGGGGAGGATCTCGGTTCTGGTTTTTGGGGATGGAGGAGACGAGGCCATGGATGGGGCTGATGGGCGATGGGTGGTGGTTGTGGTGGTGGTGGTGTCGGGTGGATTTGCTCAGATTTTCATTATATCGTGGATGAGCTGTTGTACTACAACAAGGTGTCTCAGGTGCCAGTCGAATCGAGGTGGATTTCCAAGGATATTAGTACTTCTGTAAGAGACCGTGAGTAGTCAGCGCTTCACATGAAAGAAATGACTGTGAGGAGTGTCGGGATTGATTGGTAATATCTTGGTCAAAGTGGTCTTTGTAATTAATATTGATATTTGTCAATCCTTCTGACTCAATGTCACGTGCGTTTCGGCCCGGCTCCTTCGCCCTAATGTGTATAATTGACACGAACCCTGGCGTACATGTCTCAAACATGGTGCTTAATTTCTGCTGATTTGTGCCCTTCTCTGTGGTTTTCCGATGGCGGAGGTGAGGTTGTGAATACCCAGAAATTTTGCCATCGATCAATTGGTGATCATAGACACCCCTTATGATGAACCTTTAAGCTCCGGTCCCTGTCGCCGATTTTCTGGATGATCCGCCACTCCACCGTCGCAAATGTCCCCAAGCAAAAATCCGTCCAGCAAGCTTCAGTTCACAATTTTGACCTCCCATCCGAATTCTGTCGTTCCCACTCTTCGACCCTCCTCTTCTCCTCTTCCAGCCGTTTCTCATTATCTTCCATCTCCTTCTCCCGTCTCCTTTCCCCCTCTTCAACATTATCCAGGTACCCCACCGTCTCCCTCCACATCTCCATTTTCAACCTCCCATATACCCCCGTCTTCGCCCGATCAATCAGCCCCATCTCCTTCACAAATACCACCACCTCCTCCATCCCCCCAAGCCCATCCAACAAGCCCTCTTTCAACCCCTCCAACGCCCCGTATCTTTTCGACTCTAAGATAATCGTTCGAAATGTATTCGGATTCGGCACTTTCTGTCGAAATATGCTAGCCATCGGTGCTTTCATCGGCGCGCCGAAATCGAGCTCGTTGAGGCACAGGAAGCCCCGATGCGGGTTCATGAGCCGATAGTCGTGCATCATGGCTGTCATGAAGCCGGCGGCGAAGGCGTGGCCGGGCAGGAGGGCTATGGTTGGCATTGGATAACTGTACCACATGAAAGGAATTGGTTGGCCAATTGCTCCCTTCTTCATACAAGAAGAGGAAAAGACGAGGGAGAAAAAACTCACGTCAATAGCCGCCTCCAAAGCGGATACAAACTCCCGCTCCAGAACCTCTCTCCCTCCTTCACCGCACTCTCATAATCCAACCCATTACTATAGAATTTCTGTATCCCCGATGTCGTCACCACAACCCCTTTTGGAAAGCGGTGGTCCAATATATCGAGGGCGAGCAAAAGTGAACTGCAGAAGGAGGGGATTAAGCGGTTGTCGGGGGGTGCTTCAAAGGTCAAGAGATAGATGCGGGGGGAGGGCTGGGTGCAGGTGATTCGTCCATTGGGCTGGATGGGAAGAGTGAAGAGAGGAGGTATTGGTGGCATGGCTGATCGAAAGCGTTGAAAAGTAGCAGAATCTGATGCGAAATTGTCGTCGTGGATATTATGTACGAGTAGTATTGTTGTAGAGTTGGGCTTTTAGGTTGCCGACTCAAACCGTAACGCTCCTCCCGCCAACCTCGCTGTTACCGAGGTAGCGACGCAACTGCGTCTGGTGGCGTGGAACGATTACTGATGATTATTCTTAAGGCTCTGAATAACAACGAGCAATTGTCCCACACACTTATAATTAACCTCGAAGATCGCATAGCTCAGCAGTCGCTATTCGAGTTCTTTTGACCGCAAATCCTATCGCGTTGCTTGCGGGAGCGCAAACTCCAACCAGAAGACTCTCGTACTCAATCCATCATCATCATTCCTGCACAGCATACCCATCCACCGAACAAGCCAGGAGTGAGGAGAGAATGGCTAACAGTATGTGTGTCCCAAGGCTTGCACATACGGCAAGCGTCCACAATGACCGCGGGGATATGCGGAGGAAATGTCCAGATGTTCTCCGCGCTCGCAGCCAAGTATCTGCAAATATTCAATCTTACCATCAGCTTGGGCAAGATGCAGAACCAATGGGCTGGAGAGTGCAAAGATTGAGGAGCCTGCAAAGAACGAACGTTTGCTCCGACATCAATCCCGCCCCGCTTTTCGACCTGGATGCATTTCTGGAACGGCGGAGCCCACAGGTCATGTCCAAGGCTTACAACGAGTGGAGTATATACATTCACTATGTAGCGGCTCCTATGAGGTGTGGTATATAGATGCATTAGGATGAGCCGCTTCCCAATAATATGCCCAAGACGCCTCCCGTTCTCCAGTATATTAGAGACAGACCAACCATAACCAAAGTGGAACCGCAGAGTGTCGACCAAGATACCCAGTACCGTATGCATATCGCTGAAGCCTCGAAAATGTATCGAAGATCATCCCAACGTCATCTCCTCATTATCCCCAGTGTCGTCTCCCCAATGTCATCCCTAAAATTGTCCCCAGTGTCATCTCCAAAATCATCTCCAGTAAAATCAATTAGCTGTAACCACCCTCTCGGCACTCTCCTTTTTCCCAAACATCCTTCCCAACCTCCCCTTCGTACCGCCCTTTCTCTCCCACTCCCCTCCCTCTTCAGTTCTCTTCCCTTTCTTCGGACTCTCCAGCACAGTCACACCAGGCGTATTCAAAACATTCGCATACGTGTTAGCATCCCGATTCACCTCCATCGGCCTTGGATAGATGCCCGTTTCAACTTCTTTTTGGTAGCTTGGACCGCGAATCATGGGCTGAGGCTGCTTCTGAAGTTTGCCACTCAACGAGCCGGTCTGGTTGGAGCCTGCGCAAGGTCTGACGTCCTTATTTATGGTCTCCTCATAGCTTTCGTCATACGGGGACTGCGCCTGTTGTCGACTTTGAGAGCGCGAATGTGGGTCGTCTGGGTTAGGTGGGTTTCTTTGGAGAGGAGAATCTGGTCGTTTGAGGTAAGAGGGGCTGTAAGGATCTTCTTGCAGCGCATGAGACCGAGAGTAAGGAGATTTCGGTTGGCACAAGGGGTTCTCCTGCCGTGTTTGGGACACCGAGCTCACGTAGGGAGATTCTGACTTCATGTTATCGATAGAGGGCTGTCGGGAGAGGTTCCTAGGGCCACGTAGATGTTCGATAGACGCGCCACGGTAACGGTGTAAGGTGCGCTCTATGCCATCGTTGGAGACAATGGGTGCGGAGATGGAATCTTTCTTAACGTGGCCGCGCAACTGGTCTTGAGCGTATGGGTTCGCCCCTGGCACCTCTTTTTCTCCCTTCGCCTTGCGCACACGGCCACCTGACTTCATAAGTTGTCCAATGTGCGTCTTGGCCTCTTTATATTGATCCAGACCAGGTAACGCAGGCAACGGCCTATTGAGATTGGGTCCGCCGTTCTTCTTGAGCTTTCTCGGCTCTTCTTCCTCAGGCCTTACGCTGCGGAAGGAGCTCCAGCTACCCTTCCTCCGCAGACCACTTCCTTTCCACCAACTGCCGCGTCGGCCAACACTGCTAGTTCGACTACCCGATCGCGAAAGACCAGGAGTGTTGGAAAAAGTGGAACGCATGCTGTCTTGACTTGCGCGAGGTCTGATGTAGTTGCTGATCCCAGATGCTATACTACTTCCTATGCTGCTGGCCCTGCTCAAAGGCCGTTCGTATTCCGGGTCGCCATCCTCCCTCATGGAAAGTTTGGACCTCGACCTTTTCGACGCACGGCTGCCTGGTCTGGCTGCTCGTCCGCTCTTGTTGTACCTGTCCTCGGCCTGTTGAATTAGAAGCTTCTTTTGTTTCCAGAGCTTGACTTGTTCGCTTTCTTCGCACAGGTAGGATTCATCGGATGGGCGTCTATGATGAGACGAACCATACGATGGGCGCCTATTGTAGTCGAACGAGGGAGCCTTTTTATCGTCGCCAGGTGTTAGCGCTGCCGAAGTCGCCGCGGTCGAAGTAGGGCGTGGGAACTTGTTGTCATAGTCGGTATACGAGCGAGACGTCGACTTGCTTGATTCACCTGATGCACCACTATACTCTATACAAGCATCAGCGGAGGTCTTGGGGCGAAATTGAAGACTATCACGGA
The DNA here is from genome assembly GCA_009733775.1 of Alectoria sarmentosa. NCBI lineage: Eukaryota > Fungi > Ascomycota > Lecanoromycetes > Lecanorales > Parmeliaceae > Alectoria > Alectoria sarmentosa. The sequence continues at coordinate 98,937 of WOGZ01000087.1, forward strand.
TCTGTTCGAGAGCAGGGTTGTCCACATCTTTATGCTTACTACGAGTATTGCTGGCTGTTGAGATTTGGGGTGGCTTTGGATCGATTCGATCCATCAGTGATTCTATTTCTTTTTGGTTTCCCTTGATACTGTTTGACAGTGTGCGCGTTGGCTGGACGGGTCGCTCCATCTTTTTGAGCGTGGCCTTGAGGCCTTGGGAGATTGGCGTATGCGTTGGCTCGTTCGATCCATCCAACTCCTTTTGCTTGCCCTTAGATTTGCTAGTTGTCGCTACCAGTGATGGCTCGATGAGATCAGACTCTCTTTGCTTGCCCTTGAAGTTGTTGGGGGTTGTGGTGTTGACTGGCTCAAGTGGCTCGCCAGTCTCTTTTGGTCTGGGTCGACTGTTGTTAACTATGGTGGCATGCACTGGTGGGAGAAATTCGATTCTTGCGGCACTCCCGGTCTCCGAAGGTTTCCGCTGGCCGCGCAGAGCTTCGTAGCTTGCAGTCTTGGGTATCGCACCAGTATAAGAGGCGGCGCTTTTCGGTCCGAATAATGGTATGTCCTCGCGAGGACGGCGGGTTTCATATTTTGTAGCTTTTTCCAGTCGAGGATGCTCCTCTCGGTTTTCGGGTTGCCGATTTCGTGACTGTTCTTTTCGAGACACCCCCATTCGAAATTCCACTTTCTTCGCAATCTCCTTCCTTGCCTCCCCATCCACTTTGCGGGCATATGCCTTCTGTGCTTTCTCGTTCAGACGTTGCTCAGCGCGGTTTGCTGCTGACTGTTGTGATTTGACATCGATCTTCTGTGGTTTCGCGGTGCGAGCCTGGGCCGCCTGTCTGGCCTTGCGCTCCTCCTCGAATTTCCTCAATGTTTCTCGGTGATCTGGCTCCTCATCTGGATCTGGAGGATTCGTTTCGTTTACTACGATGGCACATGCATGACGCAAGTCGATCAGCATGTTCGGTTGTATGCTCGGTCGCTCCATCTCGGAATCTGTTGGACTATAGGGTGGGGATGTATCTATGTCATAATCTGTGGGTGCTTCTGACGCCTGTGGAGACGTTTTCTGTGATTTATCAGCTCCTATCCTCGTTCGGGGACTCGTCAAATGCAGCAAGTGACGCAATAAAGTGGCTGCAGCAAATACGCAGGTACGGGTGCGGGGTTGGCATAGCTGTTCCTGCGGACTGGGAGGTTGAAAAATGCTTACAATGCGCAGCGAAGGGAACGAAAACTTCCGACTCGTAAGGCCCATGATGATGGCTGACCTGTGAAGATGCAGAGAATCGTCGAAGGAGCACTAATCAATGCGCTCCGAGTGTTATTGAGCTGCCACTGTGCCTGCAATGCCTAGCAGTTGGAAGTGGGAGAGGCGGGCGAAGCTGGAACGAGTAAATTATGGCGGGAGCTTCGACGTTGCTCCTAGAAGTTCAGTGAGATGATGATATAGATGAATTGTACCACTTATGATGTGAAGGAGTAGAAGTCGTGAAGATTTATTCGTGAAGTCGTTGGTGAGGAGGAGGATGATGGGCAACTCTTTTTCATCTCGTAAAAAAAACAGTGCCTGTGCAGTTACGAATGCAATTTCGACTTCCAACAACATGCTAAAGAGTAACTAAACATTGCTAGAGAATGCTAAAGGCTGACCTCTACCAATCGCATGTAAAAAAGGCGCAAAAGAAGGCTCAGCCCGTCGTTGGATCGCTTCTACAATCGTATCGCTTGCTCTTTCCGTCGTCCGTGCTGTGGGGACTGGTCCAACAGCAAGGGCAAAAGTCTCGAACGAAAAGATCTACATGGTACTAGTGCATACCTTAGCGACCCAAGCGTAAGACTTAGTACCGTAGCTGTACCGTAGCATTACCGTAACAAATATATAACGGTCTCAAGCAAAATAGCTGCCCATAGGCGGTTGCAAAAAACAAACGTTATTATTTATAATCGTTTCTTACAGGCGATACCTTTCATCGATGATACGGAATCATGATTAGTAAGCTGTAATTTTCATTTAGTGTCGGAATAGCGTCGGAACCGGGGGTGACCCTGAGTACCTCAAGAACGGAAGCTGCCCTGACCCCTACTGTACCATCCACCCACCCCACCCCACATCCCCACATCAATCATCCACATACATACCCAGCGCAAGATATCGCGGATGTCACCCCCGCGAGAAAATCATTCAAATCGTTCATTTTTGCTGTCAAATTCTTAAAAGCGTTGATGTTTCTCGACATATGAGACTTCCGAGCATGGGCTTGGCATGTTTGATAACTTTAAAAATAAATATATGTTTTTATAAATAATCGTATATATTATTGAGACGGATGTGCGAAAAACCGTTCAGTTACCGTTATTTGATTGTAACCGATTATAATATATAACCTAACACACATTCAATAGTAATAGGTTACATTACCAAGAAACCGTCTATTAGCGGTTATTATTTGGAATACCAGCTAGATACAGTTGTCGCAAACCATAGCCCTCCGCTAAGGTACGCGTCTCGTGTCTCAAATCTCTTCAACACGATAACTTTTGGCCTGAGGTCTGAACGGGTAGACCGTGGAGCTGTAGCCTGTCGACTTAGAGGACTGTCCGACATGCTTTTTCTAATCTCGCGAGCGTGACTACTTCAATGGGTGAATGCTGATCTTGATACTAGATAGCCAGGCAGGCAAACCAGCCTGATCCTTGACTCGAAAACGCCTTGCATTTTGACAGTCAATATTCCTCCACACTCCACACTCCTTAAATGCTACTCCAAGAATCGTACATCTAGAACGAGAGTCTTGTAAGGCGTGCAGCCAAGCCTTTGCCAGAGCTCTGGTTGCCCCCAACTGCTGCATTGCAGAAGCAAGGGAAAGGCTGTCCAAGACCGCCCAAGGGTCGAAATGAAGGATAACCCGGTCGCTCTTGAGCATGTTTTGATGTTACATAGTCACGAATACTCCGCTGCTCGCATATCATCTCCGTGGCCTTTTATTGTCGGCGAAGCCTCGCTCCCCTTGGCCTTCATCGCCACCTCTTCCCCGCTTTCTTCCGCTCCCACCGCCGTCTCTTCTATCTCTCCCATCTCTCCGATCACCTGCCTCTCTCTGCTCAAGCTCTCCTCTCCGATCTCGATACTGCCCCTCCTCCCGGCCTGATCTTCTCGTGTCCCTTGGCGGTTCTTCAGCACGGGGGTCTCTCCTCTCAAGACCTGTCCCACCACGAATGTTCTTCTCCGCTTGTCCACCGCCTCCTCGCAGGTCTCTCTCAGCTTGTGCGTCGTTGGGCCTGGATCGCTCTCCTGTTCCATCTCGGCCATACATAGCTTCGTCCTCGCGTGACCGGGCTGATGCCCCTGGTGCTCTGTCCTTGGGTGAATGGCTTCGATGTCTGCCAGATCGACGGTCTCCATCATCTCGCGGACCTCCTCGCCTACCTCCACGCTCATAGCCTGCATCTCCCTCAACTTGTTGTGGGTTCGATATGCCATTTGGTCTCCCAGCAAAGAGGTCGCCGCGAGGAGCAGGACCGTCCTGTCTTGGTAGATTTTGGATAGGCGGGCCAGGCATAATTGGAGCTGCCATGCTGACGTTATTTGCGCGACCACCTCTGCCACGAATGCTCGCTCCTTGACCAGACCTCTCGGGTACCGCTGGTGATCCCGCTTGCTGAAGCACGTTTTGCAGACCCGCAAAACGCTTGTCTCTGTTTCTATCGTTCGGAAATGATGGGCCTGTGGGCGGACCACGGTTGGTTGGAGATTGTGTGATTGGACTAGTAAGATGACTGTTTGGGCCTCTTGGTGGGCCTGGCACAGGCATTGCCATCGGCGGCGGAGCTTGCCTTGGCGCTCGGTCCGCAGGTGCACTCTCTGTAGTAGCGGCGCCCGACCCTTGGATAGCCTTTAGACGATCGGGGTGAATGCCGGCTGTTTCGGGACTCTGAGCTACTGGTGTTGGGGGTGCTGACGACGTTGACATAGGTTGGGTAAACGGAGGTGGCTTACGTGGTGACCCTCTCATCGAAGGTCCACTCGGCGTCTGCCGGTCCTGTGCTGGAGCGGCAGAAGTAGAGCTTTGCGAGACAAGTAAAGGTTGCTGAGTGTTGAGGTGCGGTTGTGGCGCACTGACATTTCGACCACCCCGACTTGGAGGCGGATGGTTTCCATTTGCCAACCTTGGACCAGACGGTATGTCGGTACTCGAATTAAGCCTTCCATATTGTGACTCAGACTGTCTCCCGTTGTGGCTTGAATCATGGCTCAAACGTCCGTGACTCGGGTCGATTGCTGGCAGAAGGGTGGATGCCTTCATTGAGTCTCTGAACCGGTCGGTTGGATTGACTGGCAAAGCACTCGAAGGGCGGCCTGTCCGTGGACCTGTTGGAGCGTGGGGTTCCTCATATCGTGACTGAACAAGGCGAGAAGGGTCATCGACTGGACGGCGCCCATCTACTGGTGGTCGCTCTTCGCGGTGACCATCGTCTCTGAGGATGCGACGATCATCATCTCGCTTTGGCGACGGTCCTCGAGAGCTTCTTCCAGTATGTGAATGACTCTCGTGTCTCGGGGGCTCAGAGCGGCGGTCAGGAGGGTTGCTAGTGGGTAATCCTCGACCAGAATTCTGGTTGCCTTGAATAAGAGCAGCTCTGTCGGGATGTTGAGGAATGTTCGACCGTGGAGGCGGCATCGCAGTGTCTCTCGTACCTTGTCTAGGGGTCTCCGCGTCTCGACGACTCTGTTGCTGTTCGGGAAAAAGTCTGTCATTTGAAGGTCGGTCCAGTCTATCATCGCGAGATAGCTGTCTCGTGTCCCTAGTATGCGATCCATTGTGTCGGTCATCAATAGCAGCTCGATTCTGAGCCGCCGTCTCATTGCCGTGACGTATATCCAAACGATCTCTGTCAACTAGCGGTGCCCGCTCATTTGCTCTCTCATGACTTTGGGCATATGATACTGAAGCAGAGCGCTCCGATTCCCTGTCACGCAGTAGGTCTCTCGACCTGTCAATTCCTCCCCGCTCAGGAAAGCGAGATTCTCTTATATGATCATGAAGTCCACGGCCATCGGACCGTGGTGGTATGCGATGATCCCCAATCCTTGCTTCAGGCTTGTTGGGAAGTCCGTGCTGCACCGGCCCATTTGCAATATTCGAGGATGCGTTGCGGTTCAAATCTGGTCGGACGTGGGCCGGGGGTTGAGCGGAAGAAGTTGCCATTGGTCTGGTATCTGGTCTTTTTGGTGCTGAGGACGTTGTGACAGATGGTCGTGAGGCTTGGTTTGTATATGGGGTTGGAAATTCCTGTCGCGCGATATCTGAGTGCTTCGGGATCTCGGCATGAGGCGCTGAAATGGCTGATACTTTGGGCATCTCCACTGACGCTGGTTTCGGTAGTTGCTGGTAATCTGAAATTTTATCGTCGCTGGCTGGATTGTCTGTCATTTTGGCGTCTTCGATCTCACCGTCTTCGACTTCAAGCTTTCCAGAAGCTGTCCTGACCATCTTTGGTGCGCCATTCACACTAAAACTTTATATAAGCAATCGTCGACAAGAACTTCCAGTCGAATCAAAACTTACGCTGGGCGTGGACTTGGCTGGAAATCGGGAGCCTTGGGATTTAATGTCCTAGCTGTATCACTTTCCGAACGAGGCGTAGATGGTTTCGCGGACGTAGATCTGACGCCATTGGTGGTGGCAGAGCCGCCTTCGGTCTTCGTAACGTCAGAGCCCGTGTGCGTGGATTCAAGAGAGTCGATACTTACCAGGTTGAAAGCTTGGGGGAGCACCCAGTCTTTCTCGCGTCTCTTTAGAGCACCTATCAACGATGTGGCTGCAACTTTCAAGTCTTCTCGAGTCTCTGATTTGCTCAACTCCCCAATACTGGTGAGCTGACTATGACCCATCCAATTTACAGCTGGGAAGTATTGATGGACGTTGTTGAGGATGTTGATCGCGTTCCGAATGTGCATGTACTCGCCACTGCCTATGCAGGTCTTCAAAGCACCGTTGAGGTTTCGGTGCCACTTCAGGAGTACCCTGCGGAATTCTTCGTATTCATAAAAGGAAACAATCCCCTTATCATTTGTCATCTTTTTCGAAAAGCCAGGAAGATTCTTGTTTGGGCCAAAAGCCTCTTTCTCAAAGGTCGACTTCTCCGCGTGCCATCGACTGAGATCTCTAAGGATCTCATTGAAAAAGCGACCCAAACACTCGGCCTCCTTAGCTGTACATAAGAACATCATAGATATCAGCCTCTTCTCTTTGAAGAACTGATCGTATACACCCATTGTCCTGAAATTGGTTGTTCCAGAAGAATGCAGGTATTTCAAAATCTTGAAGGTGTACATAGCGTCGACTGGTGAAAGCACAATTCGGGGAAAGAAACAGTGCTCAATCAATGCGACATTGAGTGCATCCCACTTCCCCCAAAGCCCTGCAAACCAGTGTTCCTTTTCTTTCTGGAGGCGCATTCGCATCTGCTGATAGACTTGTACACATGTTCCGGACTCATCTCGCAGGCGGTCTTGTAGTTCACCCAAAGCTTTCTTTTCTCTATCCTTCCTCTGCGTACCCAGTATGCTAATGTCTGATCGATCGCTGCTGATGGCTAATATCTTCTTTTTAAGTCGATTTATCTCATCGTTGTAGCTTGGCAATGGAACATGCATGTCTGGAAGTGATAGCTGCCAGAAAGTCACGTAAAAAGGCCGGCTCAAAGTTTCCCAGGTCTCTTCGGGTAATGCGGGGCGGATGGAGTCCATGAGCTCTTGGAGAACCGGATGCCAGGGCCATTGGATTGGGTTGACTTTGGGCAAAGATGGAGAGGCAGCTGCTGGTGTGCTGTCATTGTCATCTTTCATTTCGAGATCGGTATTCTCTTTGTCCGAATCTCCATTCGCGGTCGCCGTAGACAGGTCCATTTGATCTTCTATGGCAACTTTGGCTGCGTCAGAGGCTGTTTCTTCTCCTAGAACTCCATCCTCTGTCTTGGCCGTATCTTCCTTCATTCCTTTCATTGATGGCTTTTTGGCGTCAGAGTTCCCCTTTCCATGCTTGGCATCGTAGTCAGCGATTGCTGCAGCAATGCTTGGCCGGCTAATCCAGAAAGCGACGTTGGGTTCAATACCGAACGCAGTCACGAGCTCTGATACTCCGGGTACATAATTTTCGAACTCTTTGACGGACATATTACTTCTCAAAAGCTCTATGTACTGAGTAAGAATTCGATGAAGCTGGTCGAAAAGGTTGCCTAGCAGTTTCGGATGGGCGTTTTGTTCTTCAATTCCGAAAATACCTGTCTGCCGTTCCTGGGCTAAGGAGACTATGATCTGGCCAGCCATTTTCGAGTCCGTCAGTGATTTCATGAGTCTCTTGGCGGTGATTTTCGACTCGTGTCGCCGATCATGTAGCTGCAGTATGGTCTGCGCTTGCAGAAGGTCCCGGCCGGCCATTGCCCAAACTTGTGCATCATTGAGATTGGCATCGGACAAAATGCCAGCCATAGACTTGGTTATTTCTTCAAGGATGATGAGATCTGTTGAATTGCCTTTGCGGAGTTGGTCCGCAACGTATTGAACAATGGGTGTGGGGTTCATGACAGAATAGCGCTTGAAGACCTTGCCGGCAAACAAAGACAGTGCTGCCAACCATTTGCTGGTGAGCATGCCATCAGCCTGGACCCTATTCCTTCCCGTACCTCCGAGAGCACTCATGAGAGACCACGTAAGCACGTCGTATGCTAGATATGTAAAATATCGTGCGCATTCAACCACAGCGTCAACGATGTTTTCGTAGGACTCAAGTTGAGCAATAGCAACAGAAAAGACAATCCCCGGTGACGCATACGCCACCTTTGCTAAAGCTCGCGCCATGGGCTTGATTGTGGTCTTGCTAATGCGCTTGAGGACATCCTTTGTTTCGGCTTTTGCCTGGTCAAAGGCAGACTTGATGTCGGGCGATCGTGAGGTCTGTCCTTGGTACCACTCTGCGTAGATGCTGTATCGAGTGGGTGTTGAGAAGTATTTAATCAGCTCGAAGACTTCATTGACTACTCCAGGATTGCATTTCGTGAAAGACAGAGCCGGCACTAACAGTCGTTTCGATAGGTCAATCCAACGTGCCATGTTTGTGTCCGTAGAGTCAGTAGCTAACGAATGGCTACCAATCCGAGCTAGTTTGATTAAAAGCGAGCTATCTTGACCGATCTTTACTCCAGTATAATTAAGTAGTGTGGAACATAGAACGAAGATATCATCAATTGTCTGACATACGGGGACGTTGTCGGCCCAGTCGTCCCAATAGAACTTGTAATCAATTGCTTCATTCGTATCCTCTTTATCCAATTGTGCCCAGCGCATGGTCTTGCGCGCAGTTGCGTCAATGAGCTTGACTTCACCTTTTGCTACTCCAGCTTGATCAGGATCTGGTGATTTCTGTTGCTCTCGCAGGCCCGCTTGGTCTTTGAGGGGCCGTAAAGGCTCATAGACTTTGCCAAGAGAGTGATGTAGTATGCGGTGAATGTGTTCGGGAAGTTCTGAAAACGCGTCTGGAAGCCAGGGGAAGCGGCCAAGCATGTAAAGAGCTTCTGGCAGGGCACCAATACAGAGTAAGCTCTTCAGCAACTGAACCTTTTGCTCGGAAGGCTCTGGAAGTGGCTCGGTTTTTTCTTCTGGCTGCGCAGTTGGTGTTGACCTCTCAGTCGCAGACTCAATTTTTGCTGCGTTTCTTCGAGCTGCTTCAAGCTCACGTAATCTTGCAGCCTCTTTCATTTTGCCGTCCACGGAGTCGTCTGGAAGTGGTGCAGCGGCCATTAGCGCGTTGGTAGCGCCACCCCCAGGACGATTTAGTTTCTCCTTCTCGGCCTTTTCCTTCATTTTCTCTTCCTTGACACCTTCCATTGCTGGGTCTGCTGGCCAGATGTGAGGATATAGATCTCGTAGTGAGATGAAGCCGACCTTAATTAGCAAGGCAGCCAAGTAGATGAGGTTGACTGGAAGCACGTCGTTGGGATCACGTGCAGTGGAGCTGTAGAAACGTAGTTTGAATCCGAGCACCTGAGCCGCGACCTGGTTGCCTGAAGGAGGTAAAGTATTCGTGATTTCGATCCACTTGCGATCTTCATCATCTTGAGATGGATCCTTGGAGCTGTTGTTGGAGGCCGCGGCTGCAAGGGCAGATCCTTCTGCTCTCCTATCACCAATCTCGAAGTAGGCGCCCATTCCAACTTCCTTACTTCTCTGCCAGAAAGCTTTGTCTCGCTCGATCTTCGCTGTAGCTAGGTCTTCTTTCTCTTCGTCACTCAGTCCCCACCCAGATGCACCTGGCAACGCCCACTTTGGCAGAGGACTCAGAACATGCCCGGTAGGATTTGACTTGAAGTAGTTCTCTTGCGGCCACCATGAGCTTGCTCGGAGATACTTGACAAAAAATCGGTATTGTTTGACAAGGACCGCTGCGAAAACATCAAGTGTGATGTCGAGAACCCTCCCAACATCAAGATCGAAAGCTCCAATCATGCCCTTGACTCGCTCGAAAGTCTCCTCGACGACCTCGCTAGTTGGTAGCTCATTGCTACTCGTTGTAAAAAGCTCGGTCATAAGTTTTGAGTAGCCCTCCGTCTCCTCTCGCAGTAAATTGTAATTGGATTGGCGGTACAGAAGATTGGTTGTATTCCGAATGCCGACTCTGACGAAAGTGTTGCGTATCATTCCAAAGGTTTCCAAGAGCGTGCTGTCCAATTCACGACGCATCTGCTGGGCCGGTATTCCAGTAGCAAGTACGAGTGTTTTTAGGGATGGTGTTGCGATAGAAGGAGATGCTTCTGTCAAGATCGAAAGACAATCAAGGAAGAGCGAGCTTGCGTCAAAAGGAAATTCATCAGCCATGGTATCAGAGGTGTCGGTTTTGTCATCCTTGTTGATAATGTCTTTAATCAAGGACCCAGCTTCTGCTGCGTCTAACCGTCCGTCAAGACCAGATCTGACCAACTCCTGGTAGAGGATGCCAAGAGCCAGGGCATCCTTCGCGGTATGAGCTGTTACACCTATTTCCAGGATCTCTTTCTTTCCGTGATCTGCCCATGCACCTATTCTCTCTTCGGTAGCGTATTCGTAGTAGTAAGGTGCAGGCTTGTTTTGCTGCTCTTCTGGGACCTGAGTGGTTGCTGTGTTGGTCGCCAAATGCTGCTGTGCCGGTTCCTGCTTTGGCTCCGCCTGAGGCAGTGGCGGTGGGAGAGAAGGTGACATAGGTCTTGGAGAGGCATTGTTCGCACGTGGCTGTAGCGGTATGGCATTCGGACTGTTCATGGGACTGCGCTGAGGCCCGCCTCCACGCCCTCCTCTGCTTCCTCTTCTTCTACCTCCACCACGCTGGTCATACTGATCTCTGCCATAATTCTGCGACTGCTGCCCTTGCTGCTGGTTGCTTTGTTGCCCTAGCGTCAAGTTGCCGGGTCGATGAGGTGAAGGTCTCGAGCCTTCTTCTCTGCCCTCGTTCGAATAAGTCCTGTCACCTCTTTTCCTCTTTCCTCCACCTCCGGGAGCCATCTGGCTCAGGCCCACACGGGCTAATTAGCGTAATAACGTCTCGTGGTAGTCACCATGAGCAGGCGACTTATTGATAGTGACTCTATTGGTGTGTTACGAATGAGTAAGGTAGAGCTGGAGATGAAGCACTTTCGAAGGATATTGTTTTGTAGATGACAGAATTCTGGCTGCAGGAAATACAACCGTGTTGTTTTTCAAGGCTCCAAATGGCCTGAAAATGAGTATTAGCCTGGTTAATAAAACATAGTGAATTGGTAATGAGGCATTCACTTCTCGGATTGTCGTCTCGGGCCTAGCCGCTAGCGCGTAAAGATGCTTCACTGAGCTGCCCGCAGACCGCAGAACATTCTCTTATCCTAAGCGCGCAAGGTGCATACATCACAGCAACTCAAGTGAGTATTCTCCACTCATATGTTAATCCTCTATCTCCTGTAATACAGAATGCTTGGAGCTTTGTCCAAAGCCTCGAGCGACGATGCCAAATGTGGGCTGTGATTGTTCTGGCCCAGTAGCATGTGAAGAACAAATAGCAATGATACCCAAGATATTCGTGTAAGCTTTAGTCTTTGATATAGCCTACGTCGTTCTGTCACTGACGTTCATATAGACTTCGTACGACAGGATACATTGGCGGCGATGCTCCTCGCTCACAGACACCCCGAGTACGAAACAGCATGTCTGGTCCGCAACTCCGAAAAAGGTGCTCAGGTGGCCAGCCAATATGCAAAAGCCAGGCTTGTCTATGGGAATCTGGATGACAGAGATACACCGCGGCAGGAGGCAAAGAAGGCAGACATCATACTCAGTACATCAGTATTATAGTATTGTTCTCGAAGCTTGACCATTTTCTGATAGCTCCTCATTGTCTATATTGCACCAATGCCGACAACTGAAACGCCGCATACGCTCTCACCAACGGACTTGCAGCCCGTGCAACAAGAAAGCCGGGATTAGGTACTTATTCGCGGAGAATGGGAAGCACACAGGCAGGGCTTACTTCCCTCTGATAAAGTTGTTTCGATCCCTGAGAAAGAGGCGGATACATTGGATTGGTGGGGCTCAGCACTGTGGGGAATCAATTCTTGGTTTCACGCCATTCGGGCTTGCAAGCTACCTGGATGGTCACCAAAGAAAGAGGCAAAGGACCATGATGATGACATCTCCGAGGTTGTCAGCGCTAAGGCAAAGGACCTTAGCTTCATGCCAGGTCATGCGGCAAAGGGCTGGGTGTGTGAGTCCGCGTTTTTGTGGCCTTTGCAAATCTCTATCGTGACAGCTTGAATCGTTGCAAAGTCAAACAATCCTGCAGTCTTGAGCTACTGCGGTGTAAGCTGTGAGGGCCGTCAGGTAGAATTCCCTGTTGCTAAAGATGCGTCTCAAGCAAGCAGAGGAAGTGATGATTCGGGCAACCATGTGGCTTTCTCCAAGTGCAGACCCTAAGTGTGGCTTTGATTGCAAGCATATGCCCCTCAAGATCTTGGTTTGTCTGGCGATGATATCCTTAACTGAATGGAAGTGCCAGTGGACTGAGCACAGCTCTGTCATACATTGCTGTACATGGCTAGAACGACTATGTCATAGCTGTTTCTAGCTTACCCACAGTATTGTTTTTATGCATTGCACTAGCTAACTTCTGTTTCATTGACAGCACCATTGATATTGGCGGCACTAGCCGAAGAAGTGATTTACCATCTGGTGTTGCTTTATCATTTCTGCTTCCGTTTCAATCACACACTTACAATAGCCACGAGAGTGATGCTTCTTGTATTATCTTGTCACTTCCACACCAGCTTTGATTACACACTTGCAATAGCCGCGTAGGTGATATTCTTTGCCGCGGTTATTATTATAAGTACATAAATAACCACTAATAGACGCTAACGCATTAGTGATTCAAATCTTGGGGTGAAGTTGATATCAACATTTACAACTTGATAACATGGTATCCAAACACCACCCTTGAACGTCCACTCCCTCTAGGCTATTGGCTTTGATTTATATAACGTTGATATAAGGTTCTTCAGGCTCAAACCACTGCACAGTAAGCTATCTCTCGGCTTGAAAACACTAGTGTTCAGAGTTGTCATCGGGACGGTCTGAAGCATACCTCACTTTCAAACATTTGTGTCGTTCCAATTACATACAAGCCGGCATATCCTCCATATATAAACACTAATGGCAATTATAGTACACTATGGCTTATAATTCCCTCTCAGCACGTCGACTTCCGGCAAATGATCCTTTTTTTGATTCAAATCCGGCGAATATACCAGCCGAAATTGAAGTCTCGAACCTGTATGGCCCTTATGAATCCAGACCTGAAGCCCACCAGGAGACAATATCGGCATTTTCAGGTGGCTACTTCCCAATAGTGCAGGGCAACCTGCAGCACCAGCGAGATTGGAGTCTTGCATCTCCGCCAATTGCAGCGAGGTACTTCCCACAAACTCACGCTAATCAACGGGAATGGGACCTTGTAGTGTCACCGAATGTAGGCGGCGACTTACCACAGACTCCCACCAACCAACAAGAATCTAATCTTGTCAACTCGCCAACTCCAGGGAGACAAATCAGCTCTTCGCAACCAAAATCGGTAAAACACCTGACTTGCTGGTACTGGGCGAACGAGGGTTGCAGACTACCTGATCACGTGTGTCTCTACTCCCACTTTGAGACCGGAAGAGTTGCAAATCCGCCGGTGCAAGTTCAACGAGGTCGTGAGTTTTTCTCCCATCATCCTTCACTTCACTTCGGGCCTTTTTCGCAAACCTCACATTGAAAAGCTCAGATCGTGCTGACGCCAAATTAGGACCAGCAGTAGCGGGCAAGAACGCGACGAATCCTCAGCCGGTCTACAAAGATTGGAAAGGTCACCATCGAGTCCATTCAGCTGTCGTTGGTCCTCGAATTCAGAAACAAATCGAAAACATCTACGCTAAGGCCGCACAACCTTCCACTCCCACATCTGTTAAAGCTGAGCATTCAAAAACCGCAAACTTGATCAAAGAGGACTGGTTCGGCCCTGATGAGCCAGCCGTAAACTTCAATCTTCCTCGTCCTGACGATTATTTCTATCTTCCTCCTGCGGACTCCTACCGCAACATGTCAATCGGCATTGGGGCTTTCAGCCCGCCTTTCCATCAACAGTGCACCCCTTCTCCTCGCCAGACGAGCGGCAATTACACGGCTCCCAGCCCCGCTGCTCCATATACCGATGGCACCACCCACTACGGCATGCGTGGTAGCTATGGCGGCATGGGCGGTAGCCATGGAAGCGTGGATGATAGCTATGACGACATGGGTGATAACCACCCCAGCTTCGGCCCTGGCCCTCACTATTTCGACAGCAATAACCCTAAAACCCACAACAATTCCGGCCAGTCTGGTGGCCACTCAAGCGGTCCTACAGAGATGCAGATTAAGGACAAAGTCATCACCGCGCTTGCGGGCATTGTCGAGATGCTTGAAATCAACTACGGTATCTCCATCGACGACCAGACCGACACTTTCCAAAAGTTCATGAACATTGCCCGCTCTCTGGAAGAAGACGAGCGTGAGACTGGGAGCGCTGCCTCTTCTGACAAGACCAGGGGCAAGTATCCCCGTTGAAATACGTCTTCTGGAGGCTAATACTATCCAAGTGGGCGCGTCCAACGTTCCAGCTCCCAGCACCTCTACTCGATCATACGGCAAACCCTCCGCCAATCACGAAAGCATCATCATTGCGATGGAGCGCTCTCTGGATTTGGTCAAAATGGAGAGGATGGTCTTGGCCGAGTCCAAGGCTCGCAAGCAGGTCGTTAGTGGGCATTTGGAGAGTATTAAGGCTGTGAAGTTGTTACCTTGTGGGTGGGTTGAGCGTTAGGGGGGCCATTCCGCGGTATCTTACCATTGACAGCAATCGATTGAGAGAGAGATCAAGCTTGAAAGAGATGGACTGCTAGATATTTAAGCTTGTGATCTAGCACATAGAAGAGTTTATAAGCATCTCAATCGACACTTCAATCGAGTGCCTGCCCATGAAACAAGTCATGTTCTCACCTGGCTGACATGCAGAAAGCAAGGCGTTGCACTGGTAGATGAATAACCCTCCCTCAATCCTGCCCCACACATGGTCACGATTTCATTGAGACCACGTCTATGTTACCCAGCAAATCAACCAATAGGACCAATCCATCGACTCCACTTAATGCCATTTGGCGGGGAACGAGATAGGAGAACAAACAGTTCATCGAAATAGAGGGCGAGTTGTTGAGCGTACCCGTGGATCCGTTCTTATGTTTATGTCAAGTATTTACATTTAATTTTAGGCGACATGCCGTCAATAGTCTATCTATATAGCTCCAAGTTCCTTCAACTTTGCTATCATACCGTCCACATCCTCCACTTTGCCTCCTCCTTTCCGAGGTGGTGGCTCTGCACACAAGTCTGTCAGCTTATATGTCATCCTAGATGCTTCAGACATGGTCTGAACTGCAAGAGCGCAGTATATGCAGCCAGCCAAATGACAGAATATGACAGCAAAGAGCCAGCACTTACCCTCAACCTTCACAATCTTCAGCCTCCTCCTCTCATCCACCCCATAATCACTCAAACTCTTCTTCTCCAACTTCTTCTTTTTCGCCTTCATAATATTCGGCAAACTCGCATACCTCGGCTCATTCAACCGCAAATCCGTTGTTATTATCCCCGGCAACGGAAATCGCACCGTCTCCACCCCTCCGTCCACCTCCCGCGTCACACTCACTCTATCGCTGTCGTCAATCTCAATCTTCGACGCCTGCGTAGCCTGGCCCCAACCCAGTAGCCCCGCTAGCATCTGCCCCGTTTGGCTCGAATCGTCGTCGATTGATTGCTTGCCTAATATTACTAGATTCCGCCCTTCGTCGGCTACTACTTTTGCTAAAAGCTTTGCTACGCCCAGTGGTTCTAATTCTGCTTGCCCCTGGCCTGCGTCGGGTATTTCAACGTGTATGGAGCGGTCTGCCCCCATTGCCATTGCGGTTCGTAAGACGTCGACGCATTTTGCGGGGCCGGCGGAGAGGGCGAGTATGTCGTCGACGGGCGGGCTCTTGCGTTCGCGCATCCGGACGGCGGCTTCGATGGAGATTTCGTCGAAGGGATTCATAGAGTGTTTGACACCAGAGGTCTCGACGGCTGTGCGGGCTTTGTTGACGCGGGGTTTGACCTGTAACCCGGGAGGTTAGCTGGGTCTCCGGTGAGCTTCGAGGGGGCGATTGTGAGGGTAGTGGAGGGGGGGAAGGCTTACGGCATAGTCGATGACCCTTTTGACGGGCACCAGTATCTTCAATGGTGTAGGCATCTTAGGTAATATAGGGAATCAATGGGTGAGGCGAGGTGACGTTCTGAAAAAGGGATTCTGGGGAAGCCTCGGCTATTTAGCCGCGGCCATGGCATCCTTCTCGAATCCCTCCGCAATCATTGCACTGTGGCATCTAATATTCACTTGTGCGTCCAACTACGCTCATCTTCCTTTGACCAAATTCGCTTGTTACCTGCTCGGGCTGTCGTCGTTGCACCCTGCAACGCGTATCCTATCAAACCACGCCGCAATGTGATTACCATTTAGCGTATTCAAAACCAGTGAGAATGTCTTGGCGTTTTTCGTCGCCGCCCCCCCCATAC